>PVJX010001185.1:0-175748 GCA_004027295.1 Dolichotis patagonum | reverse complement strand
TGCAAGGCTTTATACTATTGTGTTATGTTTGATATTATTGTATTTGAAACTATGCTCAACTATAGCAGAGTAAGAGATATGGTGTTAGCTACTGTTGATGTCCAGTTGTCTTAATGTAAAGTACTGTGTTGCCTATGTTGTCCTGTTCTGATCTGCTCTGTACTGCCCTCTTTTGTTTTATTCTCTTTCAAATAAAAAAATATTGAAAAAAAAAACAAATTGAAAGCAATTTACATACATCAGGATACTTTTCCCTGAATACTTCAGTGTACCTCTCCTAAGAACAAGGACAGCCTAATGGTGTTACTAGGTCATTGATAACTCTTGTTCATTACCAGTTCCATTTGGAGTAAAATATCATAAGCTATTTTAAAATTCATTTTTTCTTCTTTATCTGGTAGGTATTCTTTAATAAACAATAGCTTCTTTATCTTTCACCAGTGCATTTCTCTTGTTAATTCAAGGTATTACACCCATTAGTTTTTATTTTATGATATATAAATTGCCTCACAATTCTGCCTTGGGATTCCATCAACTCAGATCCTGTGTCCTTCCATGTATTTATCATGATTTTGAGTGCTTGTCAATCTCTGCCTCAACAATTTACCCTGGCTCATCCTGTCTCATTCCTGGAATCATTTTGTTCACTGAGAATCACTCTTTCTTTTTGAGGATATCAGTATTCAGAAAACAAAGATTTAGAGTGCTCCTTGCTGTAAGAGTATCTTTGTTTTTAAGGCTTTTGTGAGTAGAGATTAGGAATCAGCATGATATTCTACTACCATATGCAGTAGTGTTGTGTTAATTTTTAGTGTTTGATATTCTACAAATCCAACCCAGTCCCATGAAATCTCATTTCCTATTTGGACCTGCCTTCTCCTGTAGGAAGAAACCCTGGTTGCTAACTCAGTGGATTTACTTGTTTCCTACCAGACATACATGTAAAATTTTAGATTTCATAATGAACTGCTTTGATGGAAGTTCACAGTAAGGAGTGAAACTTCTCTTTTCTTTTCCATTCCCCCGTTCCTTGTTTCCATTCCTATTTGAATGTTTTCCTCCTACTTCCCCATAATTGTATGCATTTTGATCCATACTTCCTCTTTCAGTTTCTCCCACTAGAGAAGCACTGTGATATTTAAAGCCATGTAACAGCCTGTTTCATTTAAGAGTATGGATGCTTCGTCTTTACCTTCTTTCCTCCCCTGCCCCTCTCTAGTTTCTCTTTCTTTTGAACAGTTTCTTTCTATTTCACAATACCTCCTACACACTTTGCTCCTTATTTACACTTTTCCACATGTGATCTGATTTATTTTACTTGAGTATGTTCTCAGGGTGGGGCAGTTTACCTAGAAATGTCTCAAATTTATCCTTGTTTATGGCTGATTATTATTCCATTGTATGAAAAAAACACACATCTTTATCCGTTCTTTGGTTGATGGGTATTTTAGTTGTTTCCTACATTTATCTGTGACAAACTGTGCTGCTGTAAACATGGGTGTACCTATATCGCTATGATATGATGCTTTTAATTTTTAAAAAATGGGGGGTCTCATGCCTATCACCATGTACTAAACTAAAATCTAAATGGATCAAAGATCTAAATCTTAAAACAGAAACACTAAATCTGTTGGAAGACAAAGTAGGTAAAAACCTCGAAGATATAGGGGGAGGTAGAGAATTCATGAATAAGAATCAAACTGCACGAGATATACTTCCCAGAATCAATAACTGGGACCATATCTTATTAAAGAGTTTCTGCATGTCAAAAGAGATTTCCAGCAGAGTGAAAAGAAAACCCACAAACTGGGAAAAAATCTTAGTGAAATGCCCCTCAGACACAGGACTTCTGTCTAGAACTTATAAAGAATTAAAAAAAATCAGACCCTCAAAATTCAAAGACCCAATCCAAAAATGGGTATCTGAAATAAATACACAGTTCTCAGATGAAGAATTACAAATGGCACAAAAATACATGAAAAAATGTTCTTCATCATTAGTCATTAGAGAAATGCAAATTAAAACTACACTGAGATTCCATCTCACCCCAGAAAGAATGGCCAGGATAGAAAAAACTACAAGTGCTGGAGAGGCTGTTGGGTAAAAGGAACTCTTCTGCACTGTTGGTGGGAGTGTAGACTGGTGCAGCCACTGTAGAGGTCAGTCTGGAGATTTCTCAAAAAGCTGGGTTTGGAGATCCCATTTGACCCAGCTATTCCACTTCTAGGCATATTCCCAGAAGAACTGAAAACATCATCCCACATTGATATATGTGCACCCATGTTTATAGCAGCACAATTTGTAATAGCCAGATCTTGGAAACAACCTAAGTGCCCATCAACTGAAGAATGGATAAAAAAGTTGTGTATTTTTATACAATGGAGTACTACTCAGCTATAAAGAATGATCACACTGAGATATTTATAAATAAATGGACACAACTTGAGACCATACTCATAAGCGAAATAAACCAAACTCACATGTGTAAATACTGTATAGTCTCCCTAGTATAAGAGTTGGTAAGAGTATATAAGATTTTATAGTAATCATGATTCCCCATTTCATTGCTTTGAAGCCTTTCAATGTTTTCATTCATCAGTTGGAATAGTTTTAATCTGTTTTGTTTGACTTTATTATGCATGATGGTATGAACAGTGGTTTTGAAGAAAACAAAACATTATGGCAGCCATTGCTGATTTAATGTCATCTTGCTTAGAAGTCCTACCATGCTTCTACTCTGCTATTACCATCGGTTTTATCATGTTGTGTCTTATTGGGATTTTAATATATGTGATAGTATAAACAAATCTTTTTATTCAAAATGAGATATTATGGTAGTCATTGATCATAGTTATTTGGTTCAGAATGTCCTGGAATTCTTTCATTCTCTTGAATAGTTTTATACTATTGTGTTATGTTTGATACTATTGTATCTGAAACTATGCTCAGCTATAGCAGAGAAAGAGATATTTTGACAGCTACTGCTAATGTCCGGTTGTCTTGTTGTAAAGTGTTGTGTTGCTTATTTTGTTCCATTCTGATCTGCTTTGTTCTGCCCTCTTTTGTTTTATTCCCTTTAAAATAAAAAAAAAGTAGTAAGAATTGTAGGAGTAATAAAACCCAAAATGCATAATTGCTACTGTAAAAGAGAGAGCAAAAGAAAGTGCTCTAAAGGATATAACTGCATGTATAAGTGTGGAAGATAGATGACCATACTACTGTTTTTGTTAGATTGTTGAGCAGAACTGTTAATAGTCCCACTGTTTGAATGTCCACTTTGTATTTTGTAACTTGAACAACTATTTCCAAGATGACAGTATGTAATTTATCAACTAGTGATTTCTTAGTGGTTTTTTTTGTTGTTGTTGTTGTTCTTTTCTTTTTTTCCTTTGGAATTCCTTATTGTTGCCACCCTTTTTTCTGTTTGGTTTGGTTGTTTTTTTTTCTTTCTAAATAAAATTTAAAAAAAAAATGGGGGGGGTCTGTTTTTGGCTAACGTGTCCTGCATTTAGTACTTTACAGACCAGTCCTGTAGCTCCATTCTATCTGAACTTGATGATCTATGGTTTAACTCTCAGGCTTATGTTGATACTTTTGTAAAAACAGCAATTTCTGCCTCAATTTGTATTTTTATTTTCTGTCTTAGCCCTTCTTGGCCTTATGTCTACAAGCATTTATTGGTGGTGCATGGTGTATCTGAAAATAAAAAGAAACAAATTTAAAAAATTTAAAACAGTGACACTTCCTGACTTTTTACTGACCCCAGTGTTTTCTTTGTTGCTTTCTCAGTTTTCAACTAATTATCCACAAAAAGGTTGCCTGTTCTACAGGTTTTCTCAGCAATTTTGTGCAGGGTGACAGTCCTACTGTGGGACACTGTCCTGGGCACTGAAAGATACTTGGCAGCGCCCACGTGTCCCCAGAGAGTTTTAACATCCCCGAGGGTCGGCACCATCCCTAGCTGAGCACTAGTGTGCCACACAGATATGTAATTTAAGAGGGCTGCTAGTACAAGAATCTTTTAAATATAAGTACCTAATTTTCTGATGATTGAAATGAGTCATCACTTGAACTTTCCAGAATTGTTCTTTTAATGGGGTTTTCCAGGGTCCCTGGGATTACAGAATTTGTTCCAATGTAGTTCAATCACATGCTATGCAATTTTTTAATAGAACAATATTAAAATAAAAATAATTGTCATTATAATGATGCTCTGAAAGTAGCATTTCATCATCACGATAGACAAGTAAGCTAGGTGGGCCTGTTTTCTGCAAGACCAATCATACACTCAGACAACCCTGTATGTTTAATAGTATAACCATAAAACTTTGTTAATTTCTTGATAGTTAACTTTATAAAATTATTAAATTTTTCCTACCATTAGTGGAGATCTGTTTATTATAATTACTGTCTATTAACTGTAAGTTAATATGTGGAATATCTTAATGTATGATGTAATTGTAGAGTTCTTCTCTAGGATTTGGGTTTTGTGTGAAGGTGTGCACTGTTTTTATGTCATGTACATTTTTGGCTTGTTTAAACTTTTCAACTTTATAATGCTAATAGAAATATGATGTAAAAAAATAAAAAAATAAGACCTAGGCTTGTACTTCAGGCCAAATTCCCTGGGTATAATCTCCAGCATTAGGAAAAACAAAAAGCAAATGACGACTACAGAAACTTTTGACCAAAAACTTCAGCCACAGCTGAAAACTGCTTATCTTAATGGCCTATCACTTCAATGAATGCCCCAGAAGTCTGTAAAACATATGGTATCGTGAAGTGAAAAGACAGTAATTTTGGAAGCAGAAAGGCCTCATTTTGAAGTCAGACTGCACTACCATCCAGATATAAAGACTTTAAATGCTCTCCAGACATCTGCTTTCTCCATAGTGAAAGCAGAGAGGACAGCATCAGCCTTCGAGGGTTTATGCCAAGATGACTATGATGACATATACAAGGCCCCTAGTCCCTAGCCCAGTGTTCAGTTTTGGCAGGAAAAGAAACTGTCTAGATAAGAGAACTTGTTACTTGTTTAAAATTTGCATGGGAACAGAATTACTTGATTTAAGATCCCCTTTACACCCCCACACTGGTTCTCCTCCCCTCACACCTTCAGTCAGGAGTACACTGATTTTGGGGGGGGGGAGGGGGAGGGGAAGCTTTTTACACTAAACCACATCAGTTTTTGATGCAAGGCAAACATGCGCACGCGCGCTCACACACACATACACACACACACATACACACACGCGCACACTTCCTCTAATACTTTGTAAGGCTGTAAAGCTACTATCCCGATTTGAAGCATCTACAATGTTTTCTTGCTTTCTGAATTACTTTCTGGAACAAGCCTGACCCCCAGCGGACAGGAGTGGCATGTCATCCGCCGAGAACCACCAGAGCTGAGCGGCTGCCTAGTAGGTTTGCAGTAAGGTATAAGGAGATAGAGGCTGGGATGGGCAAGGTATGAGTGAAGGACCTCAGTTCTGGAAGAAGTAAAATTCCCTATCTCCCTGAACTAACATGGCTTTTTACAACTTCATTAAGGTAAAGAATATATACAACAAATTATGCATTTATATAGAATCATTTGATTGGCTTGATAATTGTAAACATATTAACACAAGCAGTAAACATTTCCAGCACTCCATGAAGTTACCTTATTCCACTTGTAGTCTATTATGTTTCCATTTTCATCCTCAGACAACCACTCGATGCTCTGTGGATGAGTTTGCATTTTTTAGAATTTTTTTCTTTTCACAAATGGAATTATATTGTGCTACTCTTTTGTGTCTAGCTTTTTAAATTGAGTTGAATGACTTTCAAACTAATTTAACTTTTATTATTAGAAATTTATTCCTTTTTTATTGTTGAGTACTATTCTATTGTCTGTATATATTTCATTTTGATTAACTTGATCATAAACCTAAACGTAAAAAGGTAAATTTCTAAGAAAAAAGTTTCATGAGTTGGAATCAGGAAAAGATTCCTTAGAATAGCAAGGACACAGATGTAAAGGAGAAAAAAAGATAAGTGCATTCGAATGAAATGGTATTAGATTTGAAAAACAGACACATATATAGATAAATGTCATATTCAAAAAAGTAACACATTCAAAGACAATTTAAAATATATATGAGATGTTTGCACAGACACATCACAAAAGAAAATATACAAGCGGTCAATAAGCACATGAAACGATGCTGAACCTTGTTAGATATCAGAGAAACAATAAATGTTCGAAAGCCCATGAAGTGGGATTATGTCTCACTATTGAAGTGCTGGAAATTAATATGGTAATTTTCATGTGAAGTTAATATGAACTCTTTTCATCAACCTTTAGCGATCATCCTTTATGTGAAAGCATTTTGACTGGTCCAATATTCTTTATCATGGTTCTTAACCTGTGCCATTTGGCCTCATCTAGGGACATTTCAGATGCTTAGAGTTGGGGCGGGGAGCTCCTGGTGAGATTAAAAGGTAGAGATGCTGTCAAATGTAGTTCAGTGTAAAATACAGGACAGTTCCTACTACAGTTATCCGGTTTCTCAGCTGTGCTGAGTTTTAGAAATCCTGCTTTGCTGCAAATATGTGGGACTATTGTTCATAGGCATCAATTGAGACGAGGGAGAGGATGCAGGTGTTAAAGAAAAGGAAGGTGAGTTCTCTGCTATCACATGGTTTCCAATCTAGGAAGAAAAATGAAGAAAATTACACTTATTTTAATACGTGCTGCAATAGAAAATAATAAAATATATTGAGGTTTCAGAGAAGGACAAATATAAACAAATAATCCTATAGAAAAAAGAGATAATGCTCTGTGAGGCACAGCTCCTACCTATCTTCATAAAACCAAAATTTGGCTTCTTCAGCGTTCGTAATAGAAGGCAATTCTTGTTTGTCAAATTTCACTTTTAATACGCTGAGGTATAGTAGCACACAGTAGATATGATTTAATGAGAATCAGTTTAACGCTGAATAATCAAGTAAACAGCAACATGAAACTGGAAGATGTCTTCTAAAACGTCTTTGCTCTGCAGGGCTTGAGGGCAAACCCCATGCAGACCTCAGGCCTTTCCCACAGCAAGAGCATCTTTTAGTACCCACCACCCAAGATCGCAAATCCAGTCATCTAACTGAACTCTGAACAATTCCTTTCCCAGCTCACTGGTAGCCTACCTCCGTGCTCTATTTCTTGTTTTGGGACCTACACCTCTTTCCAGTGACTACATGTTCATTGAGATTTCTTCTCTGTTTCAGGGTGTGGCCTTGCTTTGTGTGCTAACTGGACAACCCAGTCAGAATGCAAGTCATGTGGCAGACGCATGTATGGATTATCAGAGGAAGGCAAACAGGGGCCACGCTGAACAGTGGGATTTTAGCTAGCAGTTGTACGATACAGGAGATTAATCCTTTTGAAAGACTAAAGTGGCATCCTTGTCTGATGCTGTCAGTCAAGAATAACACAAGCTTGTCACTGATTATATACAGATTGTCGGACACACTTGCAGTTAGTGAAGAGAAACCAATGTTAGCACTAGGGAAGGCCAACAGGAGACAAAAACTGATGAGAACAAGACTGAGAATAGAATCTAAAGATAGGGAAGAATTAGGTAAAGAATATAAAATATTGACTAAGAGTGATAGAAGTGAGTTAGTGTTGGGAGTCATGACATATTTGATAATATTTTGCTTTTTTAAATAAAATATGTTCAATGTACAAAAGTTGGAAAATTCAGCACTTTATGAAGAAGAGAATAAAAATTAATCATAATCTTATAATTCTTAGACAATCCATTGTTGACATGTCAGCATGTTTCTTTCTGAGTGTGGTTCCACTGGGTTCACATTTATCAAGTACAGTAAGAAAAAAATAACATTTTCTCAGTTATTGACTCAAAGCTTATCACCAAAAACAACAAATAAAAGGTTAATATTTTTTTTTACCTAAAAAGAGCTCCTACAGATCAGAATTTTAAAAATAAAAGGAAAAAAAGTTCAGTAAGCATAACAAAAAAATGCACAAAAACCAAAAATGACTAATAAAAGTGGAAGATATCAATTATTCTAGAAACATAGTAAATGCAAGTCAAACCAGATATTAGATTTATATTTTACATACTAATTTTCTAACTAACATCACTCAATACTGGCCATAAGCAAACTTTGTTGTACAAAGGGAATTTTGAAAATAGATGTGAAGATATTTGTTAAGTTTTTTACCCTTTAAGAATTTGATTTTTAAGAACTTACCATTTATGGTCACCTAAAAAGTCAACTAATATGTAAATTATTATGACTGGGAAGATGGAAATTATGACTGCATTTATGTAGACACTTCTGAGTGGTAGACACTGAATAAACTATGCAGGGTGTGGTGGCCCAAGCCTGTAATCCCAGCACTTGGGAGGCTGAGATGGAAGGATTGCTGAGAGTCTGAGGCCAACCTGGCCTACACAGTATGTTTAAAGCCAGCCTGCACTGCACAGTGAGGACCTGTCACAAACAAAACAAATAAACAAACAAACAAAAAAAAAACCCACTGTGCATTATTTCAATTAATTTACACAAAAAAGTCTATATGATAAGTAATAATAAGACCTATTTTATATATGCAGATATGAGAGAGGTTATAACTGGTCCTAAACACCCTGGGCAGTAAGGAGGCATTTTAACCTGCTTGGAGTCATGTTGAGTAATACTTAAGAACTGTGTTTTGACGTCCAGGGCTTGAGTCTCACCTCTGATTTTTACCAGCCACATATCCTTGAGCGAGTGTCTTAATATCTTTAAGCTTCATTTTCCTTCTTTATAAAAATGAGATAATTTAATACTACAAATGCATATGGTTATCATGTAAATTAAATTTGGTAATACATGTAAACTTCTTAGTACATGAAAGCACATGGCAGACAGTTAACTGTAATGCATCACTATGGTGTTATACATTTACCCAAACTTGTGCTCTTTTCACTATTTAAAAAAAAAATTCCTGTACATAAGTACAGAATTAGGAGAGCACAGAGGAGTTCTTTACTTAGCCCAGTATTGCTGCAAGAGGACTAAAGGGGTAGGGAGGAGGAAGGACAAGATGGTGAGGTTTACGGAGAAGGCTGTTGGAGTAAAAGTATGAAGGATGATCAGACGGCATTTGGTAGAAGGGGACTTTGATTCAGTGTTATGAAAAACAATTCAGTTTAATTTAATTCCAGAAACATATGCTGAATACTTGCATTGCTCAAAACAAAGATAAACATGACAGGCTACACTGCATAATCACGGACTACTGAATGAGACAGATATTTTAACCACCACCAGCTTGAATCTGAAGTGAAAAAACTAACTGTGTGGTGAGGGGTTTAGGGAAATCCTTATCTAACAAATGGTAGTATCAAAAACGTGGTCCAAGAAGAATTAAAAGTGAGATACGAAAATCTTTAGTCCACCAACAGTGAAAAACGAAAATAAGTTTAGAAACTGGCAAAGCCAAGGGAGGCCAAAAGGAGTGATTAAAACTGGAATATGGAGCCAGAAACTGGGAATCAGGAAAACCGAAACATGTTGAAACAAGTAGACCTTAACTGGGTGGGTTGGGAGCGGGAAGAGGCAGATACTTTGCATAGCTAATTGTGTTCATGCACGGAGTACATGACAGTAACGGAATAATTAATACAGTGTAAATCTTTACTTCAAATTGAAGATTACTAATGATTTGGATGGAGGTAAATTAAATTAACAAGTGATTAATGAATGAGTGTTCCCAGTCTCTCCCACACCTCTGCCTCTCTCTCTGTTATCTTTGTTCCTGTCATAGGGAGGTCTCTTGCATCGTGGGTTGACTACCAGGCACAGGAAGCTGCCAGATGTGTATGACAAAGATGAAACTAGAAGGAGCCAGAGGGAATTTACACTTGATCTTAGCCAAAAGGCCTGGAAGCGATAGAAGGAAATTAACAGATACCCAAAAAAGGATAATAAAAAAGGAAAGATGTGCGGCAGGAGCAATGAGTTACAGAGCGGAGATTCGTACGTCCCCGTGGTGTGAGAATAGGGGGCAGAGAATGGGAGCCACAGCGCAAAGGTGAAGTGGGAGGTGAATGTCCCAGGGCAGCGCTGGTGTTGAAGGTGTGCAGCACAGTCACAAAGGAACTCTCGAGGTGACACTGTGTCCCCACTTGACAACCCTTGAATTTTCTTCTAAGAAAAGAAGGTAAAGGCTGAAATTGCTTTCTGATTATTTCAGGTTTGTTAAACTGCCCAAAGTGCAGTATGGCCGCACAGTCCTGGTGATGTTGCCAATGGAATTTAGATAAGCTTTACCTGCTGAGACATAGGGGAATAGATATGAGACAGAAACATTTAGAAAACAAAAGGAAAAGCTAACTTCGAAGGGAAAATAGGTGCCAAATTACCTAATTTTCTAAATTTGAAGTGACTCTGAAGTAACTCTGGAAATACAACTTTCACATACCACTGTCAAATTTGGAAGGGTCATGATAAAGTCTCACACGTCAATAAAGCAAAAATTAGAAATATAAATGTATCTATTGAGGAGTCCAGGTTTATTCAAGGATGTTTTATTTTATTTTATTATTTTATTTTATTTTTATTTTTATTTTTTGGTACTGGGGATTGAACTCATGACCTCACGCTTGCTGGGTAGGCACTTACGCTGCTGAGCTAAATCCCCGGCCCAAGGATTTATTATTTTAGCGAACTTAACTGAGTCTGATAAGCCTGTTATTAATTATATCAAGATATATTTTTTCTACCTGCACATACAGAATTTAGTCATATTAGAATCAAGGTATCAGTTTTCACTTCTAGTCTGGTAAAGTTTTCTGGTGTATTATAAGTTATATGTAATAAGTAGAAATGAACTAGAGTGGGCCAATGCTTTAATAAACTTGAAAAACTAGAGAATTTCTTGATACAAATAGAAACACAAAAACATAAAAACATTTGCCACTCAAATGTATAGGATAAGTTTTACGCAAGCTTCCTTGGCCATTATTTTCACTCTTTGAAAGCCAAGATAAGATACATCAAATTGATCCTCAGAGAAATCAATTGTTGCTTGAGTGAAATTATTGTTTTGCCTTTTATATTTTATAGTTTTGCACTGTGGATATCAATTGCATTAATAATTCTATCACTTTGTATTATGTCCATATGGAACACAATAAATATCTATGTTCTCTTCCATTATGCAAGAATTTGAAGGAAACCACAAAAGATAAGATTTTGTGAACATTCTCTTCCAAATGCTCCATGTCAGTTCATTGTCCTCACAATGATGAAACCTCCGGCGATGTGCATCTTCCTATGCTTGCCTTCCACAAATGGTGGACGGGTGGATATGGAAGCTGGGGGATGTGCTGCCATGACAAACAGGCAGGAAATGGAGTTTGCATGATGCATGGTCTTCCTGTCTTTCCTCATAATTGGAAAAGTATAGTGTTAGGGAGGAGTGTTGGGTCAGCGATTCTGTGTTGATGTGGCAATGGCTAGATGTTCTGCTCTTCTTTCCTGGAACAGGAGTGGAGGTCAAGCCAGGGGAAGGGCCTAGGATGTCCGAAGAAAACTCTTGCAGCCTGGATTTGATGGTTAGGGAAGTGGAATGTGGGTCATTTATTGCTGAACTTACTACACCCCTGGACGATCCCAATGTAGCACTGGTGTGGTTACCAGTAAAGGACCAAGTGGGGCAAGCCCTGCTTGGGCTGGCACTGGGGCTGCTGAGGGCTCAGGTTCTGCCATCCTCCCATTACCAGGACACCCTGTAACTCTAAGTCAACTCTGTAAGAAAATGGATTCCATCATGTAATTGTCCATTCAGCTAAAACTTGTGAAGGGCTTACTGTGTGGCTACTCAGTTAGATGCTGGGAAACTGCAGTACACAATCTCTTGATAGGGAATTTTCTTGATGTCAATCTCTCTCTTGTTATAGAAATCTTTTGGAAACTGAGAGTTCTAACCCTAAGATTTATGTACAGCAATTTACTAAGCATATGCGTCCAGGAGAAACCAGGAAGGAATTATGGGAAAAAGACAGCTGAATGGGATGCAGAGTAAAGGAGAAATGGCCAAAAAACGTTCGGTTTCAGGTAAAGTCCTAGGCAAAGACTGATCTCTCTGACAAATGTAGAGGGTAACATACTTCAGATTTTATACTGTATCAGAACAATGGAATTGGGTTTTTGTAACCCTGTACTGTCAGATTGTGTCCTTGCACTACTGCCTGTGGGATTACCAGGACAGTTGTGATATTCCCAGGCAGTTCTAGCCTTCATCACTGGAGGCATGGCTCAGGCACTCAATGGACATTCTCTTGAGTGCTCTAGGTTAAAGCCATTAGCACAAAGCAGTTAAAAGTTGGAGAAAGAGCATGTGGGAAAGGTAGTAATAGTATCTACTACACTCCTCCAGTGTGGGAGGTTGTAATGACATTAAAAGAAGAATAAAGTACCTAGATCCTTTCAACTCCATGTGTGGTCCTCAGACCACAGCATCCAGGTGAATGGTGATCCATCACCTAGAAGCTCATTAGAAGAGCAAAATTTCAGCCCTCACCAAAGAACAAACTATTCAAAATCTGCATATTAAGAAAATATAGATTCTCAAGCACTTCAGTTCTTAAAAAAGTTGTCTATAGGATGTTAGAAAAAAGTGATCTGGGACTTTCTGAAATAACAGAAAGAAGAAATGTCCAAATAAGAGCTGCAGCATGATGAACGTGGAATGATCCAGTGTGAAGTTTGCTAGCATAGCAGATGAAATCGAGAGAAAGACAACACATTCCCGGCTGGCAGGTGGACAGCGCTCATTTATTCCAACAGTGCAATCGTCCCAGGTTCCCAGACTCCACAGTCTCCATTTGTTCACCTAGAACTGGTAAGTTTTGGGTTGCAAAGGGTGGACCTGGGGTTCATGGAGAAAGATTTTGGAGGATAGTATTTGGTAAGGGTATAGGAGAGACAAATCGAACGAGATAAGGAGATGGTGGGAGGGGAGTGCAAATTAAGATGTGTTGTATACAAATGTCAAATCCCCACAAAGATCACAAACATTATGCACTGCAGTCATGTACTAATAAAAAATACTAAAAAAATAAAATAACCAAGATTCAGAGCTAGCACTGCAATCTAAGCTTGAGAGTCATTTTGAAAGTTATGGTAACACACTTGACTCAGATGTGCTTCATCTATGGAGTCACAAAATAACTCATACACAATCAGAAACCTCTGGGAAAAGCATGTCGATGGTGAAAAGGCACCTAACAGAACAAAAATCTCTTCCACAATGTCAAAAACTCCAACTGTTACTCACAATGTGGAACTCAACCAGCAGGAATATCATTGTCTTGGGGAGGCTGCTGTGATGAATTTTGGGAAACATGGTTAAATACGGCAGACTAAACACACTAATTAAAACTCAGGGCCCTCCTAAAATTACATAAGAAAATAGTAAGGTTTTCCTAAACTGTCCTAAAGCACTAACAAAAGAAGGCAAATGGAGTTAAAGAGCTTGGAACAACTTTTTGGATGCTGAAAAGTAGATTCATCATGATAAGTGGTCGTTGACTTAGCAGAGCCAAGATAGTTGAATCCTAGAAATTGTGTTATAGAGAAAATAAAGAAAACAATTTAATTTATCTTTAGAATGTTGTTAAAAACTAGACAATTAGAATTACTTACCTTAGGAAGGTACAACTGAGAAAAAGCAAAGTAGAAAGATCAGTAGTGTATTATGGAAGCGTTTGGATTCTCAGGGTTTCCCCTACATCCTACACAGAGTATCCTGTCTCTCCCCTACAGCGAAGACGGGTGATTAAAGGCTGATCCTCTGGAGAGGATAAGAAAGTGCGCAAATCTTTGGATTACAGTATTAAAAACATGTAAGATCAGGGATGCCACAATGGCAGTTTAAATTTTGAAATGTATACGTCTTTTATGGATCAGAAACCTAGCAGCTGTTATCCACCAGGGTGAAGACTGATGCAGTCTTCTTATGGGATTCAAAAGTAAGTATCTTGTAAACCTAAATTCCAAACCTCCATCCAACCTTTTTTACCCCCTAGTCCCAGATTTCCTTCTGTGGTGGTGAGAATGAAGTGTCACTTGATTGGCACTACCCTTATCAGTAGTAAATCATGGACTAACAGGTGTCTAGAGGTCATTTACAGTGGATCACTTACCGGTTTTTGTATATTTTAGGTAACTAAGTAAACTATTGGCATACTTTTTAACTCTACAAAATGTAACATTAATCCAGAACCTCTGCTTAATTGGCTTATATCAAGAAATTCAGCCTAATCCAGGTTGACTTTCCTTCCACTATTATTTCACACCCTTTAAATCCATTTCTATTCCTGTTCCCCAAACTTTTTGTTGTAAGAACTAGAAAACTAAAGAAGATAGCTGGGAATGTAGCATACCTTCCCATGACACACGGGAGCCTACAAAATCTCAGACAAATGAGAGATAAACATGGATGGCAAGAATGTGCACTGAGAAGCACTGGCACTGTCTTGCTGCAAAGCTGCATGAGAAACGGTTCATTCATACTGTTTCCAGGGGCCACACGGGTTGGGTTCCTTCAGGTGGAGATAGCGAGGCCAGCACCTCAGAAGTTGGGGGTGGGGGATGCTGCTGTCACTGAGGGCTGGGAAATATTTCTCTCTGGCAATATAACCTCATCCAAATTAGGAGTTCAATGTCCCTAGCCTCATCAGGTTTCTCAACATCTCCAGGGAAGCTTTTGGGATTCCATTCTTTTCAGGGCCCTCATGTTAACTTTAGATACCTACTGAGGGTGAATATTAAATTTTTGCTGCGATTGTAGCCAAAAGCATTATGAGGTCTTATTTTTGCTCTTTGGCACTTTTTATCCCTTTGTTTAAAGGAAACAAGACTCTCCATAGGAACACTCTCAAAATCCTTGATGTTTCTTATGCATGTTTGGAGCTAGAACTCTGAATCTTTGAACTCATCATTTTTCTCTATTACTTTGACACTAAGAGCAATCAGCCAGATTCCAAAAAAGTTCAAATGTATTGTATATACAGTCACTAAATTTCTTACATCTAGAAAGTGATTAACTAGGATAATCAAATGGGTCTATGTTGCACATTACTTTAAATAGTTTACACTATGCACTATTAGTATTCTCTACATTATTAGAGAGACTGTAACAACTTTAGGTATCATCAAATTAGAGGGCCAACTCCAGGAATCACTAAATTGATTATAGAAACTTATCCTTATAATTATATTTCTATAGAAACACTCCAGGTATCAAAACCCGCATTAGTAGTCTCTACAGAAGAAAATTCAGTAGAAAATATACACATAGTTACACAATGGAATTTATTAGGTGAACTTAATAAAAGCAGGAAAGTCTTCATTGACTTATCTGTGGCATAAGAGATAGGAGAAACCAGTATGGCCTTGCGAGCTCTGGTGAGCTGGAAAACTCAGTAGCTGTTCAGTCCAAGATGGATGCCACAGCACAAAAGGGATCAAAGATGCAGCAGCAGGCCCAGGTCTGGAAGTTCACTGGAGAGGCATGGGTGTGAAGCTGCATTGCAAGGCTGAAGAACTGGAGACCGGGAAATTGGCCTCCAAAGGCAAAGATAGCAAAGAATGCACCTGCCCCGGAAGACTGGACCTCTTCAAAGTGGACACAATTCTTTCTCTCTATTTTTCTGTTGATCCCATCCAGGCTACATGCCTATTATTTGATGCCCGCTGGTGTGGGTGTTCCCCCCTCAGCTTGCTGGCCTGCACCAGTCATCCACAGATACACCCACAACTGTGCTTTAGTAAGCTGTGAGGTGTTTCTTAGGCCAGCCAAGTTGACAGGTCACAATTAGTAGTCACGCCTCTTTTCCTTTGACTTGTGGATGTCAGGTGCTGTCTCTCAGAGCTAATAAAGATGACTAATACATCTTCCAAGAAGAGCTTCCAGTTATTTTTCTGATGTCTTTTCCCAACTCTTTCCACATATATTGAAGGTGAACATATGAAAGAAGAGAATGAAATGAAAATATATTTTGTATCTGAAATATGTCTCCCAAGGGCCAGGGATTTAGCTCAGTGGCACAAGCGGCTGCCTGTCAAGCGTGAGATCATGAGTTCAATCCCCGGTACCCAAAAACAAACAAACAAACAAACAAACACCTCTTAGCACCTACACAAAGGGATTGAAAAATACAACTCCGTAGCAAGCATGGAAAAGTTTATTTTCCACAGAACAAATTTGTACCAGTGACAGGAGAACAGAATAAACCTAAGGATAGATTATGTTTTTATTTTTAAAGGACTGTTCTAAAGTGTTGTGTGTACCTACAATTTCTATGTGATGTCCTGTGTGAATGGGCATTCAAACATTCAAATGAGCATGCCACTAAAAAGGAAATCCAAATTGTCATTATATTAGGGAAGGATGTTTACACTCTTATGCAATCAGGGAAGTACAAATGTTGTCATATCATATCATATACACTAGATTGTTAAAAATTATCAACCACTGGAACGGATGTGCATTTAGAATGACTTTGTATACTGTTGATGGGAATATATATTTGGGAAACTCTATCAGAAAACAAATTTGAAACAACTCAAGTACATATCGACAAGATCATAGATAGCTAAATTGTGAGATTATAATACATTCAATGGAGTAGCAGTGAAAACATGAACTATACCTGTAAGAATTAACCTAGCTGAGTTTTAGAAATGTAACGTAATACAGATCACTCAAGATCCAGAACACTAACTTTTTAAATGAACAATATATCATTGTTTTCTATATGCCTTGGAGAAAGTTCTACATTCCTTGTGCATATGGTCAGATTTTCCATGGAGCAGGAGCTAGCAAACTACTGCATAATATGTACCACTTGTTATTGTTAGCAATATTGTACTGGAACAAGACACACCTGCTTGTTGATATATGCTTTCCTACTGTAGGACACAGGTGAGCTGTGGGGACAGGGAACTTACGGCTTGCAAAGGCTAAGGTATTGATTATTTGACCCTTAAGCAGACAAATTCTACTTTTGTTTTAGACATGCATAAGATAATGGCTGAGATTTATAAAGCTCTCATACAGATAAAACTAAACAGCATATTATTTAGGCAGATTTTCATGTGTTAAAGATATAAAAGTACATCTAGGGAATAAAAAACATAAGTTCCAAGTTACATTTGCCTCATAAAGCAGTAGGAAGAAAGAAAATAGAATGAAGAAGAATACATAGCAAGCAGAAATTGATGACAATATTCTGTATTGCTCATCAAATAGCATATTTGACAAATAAGGAGAAAATGAATGAAAAGGAAAAAAGGCATTGATTCAAGAAAATTTCTCAGAATTTAGTGACAAGAGCTTCCAGGAAAAGAGCCTACTGAGTGTTAGCTAAATAGATAAAAGTACAACCACTATAAGGCATATCTTTGTGAAATTACAGGAAACCACAAATGGAAATTCCACAAGCTTCCAGAGTCCAAAATTAACACATATATTAACAATGATTAAAAAAAACTAGGATGATATTGATAGCAAGACTAGAGAAAAAAAATATGATGATACTGACACCAAGACTAGAGCCAAGAATATAATGGAAAAGACTTTCAATTTTGGATGGAAATAATTTTTAATTTACAATTTATACTCACCAAACTATCAATACAGCAGAATAAAGAGAAAAAGCATTTTCAAATATTTAAGTCTTCAAATACTTATTTCCACATCTTTTTTTCCCCCAAGTATCTGCTGAAGGACTTGTCCTACCAAAATGAGCCAATAAATCAGAAAGAAGATGATGAAGAATGAAGGAAACAAAAGACAGAGGTAAAAATATCGTCAGGATTCTAAGATCACAGAAAAAGTCAAACCTTTGGAGGTGATCAGAGACTCTGAGTGAAATGATTATTTGAAGAAAATAAAATCTATTTGAATTTCTGAAGTGTTTAAGTGTATTAAAATAAGATTTACTAAATAGGAGAGGATTAAGACTGAGTTGGTGGAAGTATATACAAAGTAAGCAAATTTTTTAAAAAGGTAATAATAGTAGGAAAACAAAATCTGCAGGACGTTCAGTCATACATTATGGCCCAGCTGTGACTTCATGTGCACAGTCATAATACCGTACACAAAAGTACTGCTCTAGCCATAATTTTGTTATTATTGTTAGAAATATGGCAGAATGGGAAATACTCATACATGTCATAGTGATAGTGCATAAAACCATGTAACCAGCAGCAATATAAACCATTTTTAGGAATAAAGAGGCAAATACTAAATTAGCTAAATGAACTTTTACACTGATTGGCTTTTAGTAACAAGCAATGTGAGTGGAAAAATTGTGTGTGTGGCTTTATTGAAACTTAAAAATAAATTACAAAGATAACACTTAAGATAACACCTGATGCCTTCCCCAATTTAACCATCAAACCCAGTTAGCAAAATATATAATACCTACTACTGACCCTTACTTACATTAATTAAAGTAGTTTGCACAAATGAGGATGAAATAGCATCCTGTTTAACTTATTTCACAATTGTTCAACATAGATGAAGTTCTTTGCTCCAGAAGTACATATTGCGTGTCAGTTAAGGGAAATAGGACCCAATATTCTGACACTGGGTTGATGCCCTGAGGCATATTGTTCTCCTATTAGACATAATCTGTGTCACAGAACACAAGTTTTTAAAAAAGGGTTATATAATGTTTTCCATAAAATTCAGAACATACTGTCTAATCTAAAAATGATTGCTACTTCTTTATTTACAACTTTATCTTCACTCTATTCTTTTCCTGTGGATGTAATTCACTGAAATATTGGTCAAAAATTATCCCAACTTTCTGGCAGCCTCCAAATGGACCTTCTTATCTAAGGATAAGAAGTGGCAGGGTGTTGTGCAGGGTCCCGTCTGAAGCAGAAACGCCAGGGAGAAAATCTAATGTAGCGCATTCATTGAAGACTTGCCACTGACACCAAGACTAGAGCCAAGAATATAATTCATCACCATTCATTACCATTCATTAATAATGAGCCAAATCTTTTGACTGTTTTCTTGGTTATAAAAGTCATTCATTTTAATTATTGAAAAATTTAAATAAGATAATGTCTATAGAAATAGTTTATAAGTTATACGGGACCATATAAGTTATATGAGACCATTATGTAAAGAATGGGAAGTTCAAAGAATAGACCTACCTAAGACTGCATAGCTATTATTAAATTCTAGTGTAGCACTAGTATGAAGATAATTGCCCACAGTGTTTTTATAGTAATAACAAGTAGTGTCAAATAGTTAAGATTAGATATTTTGTCTAACACTTTACTTACACTATTTCATTTATAATGAAATGATATGATTTCATTATGATTTCAGTTTTATACATATAGTGCATAACTCTTTTCAAATGTGTTCTACTTCATAATCTTATCCAGAACTGCTGAAACTCATAAGCATTATTATAAGTAGCAATAGCAGAAATTCCGGGAAGAGGTTATCTTTACGTATCAATATGACTGCAAGAAAGAGGATCTTACTTCAAAACTATGATGCCATATTAGAAAAAGCGTACAGTGTAATTTCAACATGAGTCCCAAATGCAAGAGAAAGGATCATAACTCTTCACTGGAGATGTGATGACCAAAGGATGCGCACTAATGCTGAAGTTTTCCACATTTTTAAAAAATGGGATGTATGTACTTATATTAAGGCAAACATAAATCTATTGTGAAGTGGCTAAGCATTCATAATCCTCAGAAATAGTCACAAGGCTATAAGGTGTACAACCTTGAACACAAGGGAAAGTTTTCTAGACTCCTTGTTGAATCAACATTATGGATTTATTTCTCATGTGTACAGGGGGTTCTTAACACTGGTTGTTGAGCTACAAAACTAATACAATTTATGGCCAGTTCTGATGAATAGTATTGGAAAGGTAATGATAGCAATAATCACTGAGAAATAATTTTCTTGGAGGATATTTATTCCTTTGACTCAAATTCCAGATAAATGTAACCTTTAAAGATGTAGGTTAAGCATCTCGATCCAAATGACAGAAAAAAAGGCATTGCGAGTTCTCGCCTGCTGGGAATCTGGTGTTCTGCTCTTTGCACGGTCCCATTACCCTTGTCAATCCATTGTCAAACACATAAATCTTTTGCATAATTTCTTTTTCTGAGGCTATTGTGCTTGTAAATCCTGCATAATCTTACATGGAATCTGATGTTCACCAGTATTTTAAAAATGCTTTCCCATTAAAAGTTTCATTCACTTCTGTTTGTAGTCAAGTGTTCAACATGAAACTTAGAAAACCAAGGTAAATGGAAGAACCTTCCTCCCTTGAGACTCCTTTTACTATCTTTTTTGGCCTTCTTTCTCAGTGTGTGATACTTGCTCACTTCTTAGAATCTTCTCAGGCTCACATGTCCTGTGGAGTGCTCACCCAAGCCCCGAGTAGAGGAGATACTTCCCTAACCGCTGTCCCGGGTCCTCCGGGTCCTCCGAGACTCCTACAGCCAGCCACCACCAAGATTCTGTTCCTTTCCTGAGGGAGTGCTACTTAGCACCTGCCTCCGATGTTGCCCTGGCTCTGGGCTTTATACCCCAATATTTGCCTCACAGCCAGTTCCTTGGGCTCACTCTTCAGTATCTCTACTCTGGAAGATATTTTTCTATTGTTATAACAAAGGGGGAAAATAGGAAGGCTGCGCATTGAGATAATTTCAGTAGTGTTAAACAGGATCAAAACTGAGCTGGAAAAGTTTGTTTGCCTTTTAGTTAAAAAAAGCATTAAGGGAGCATGCCTAATGAGCTATTTACATAAAACATAAAGCATAAAACACACAACTTCTGTTTTTAAAAGTCTTACAGGGAAAAATCAGTAGGTAAATGCAGAACTTGAATACAACTTTTGAAATAAAAGGTAATAATAGTAATTAATGTAGCCATTATTAAGTAGTCACTGCTAAGTATAAGTAATAGTGGCCACTAATGCTAATGATTTTTGAGTACCTGCTATGTGCCAGGCATGATGATAAAGACTTTATCTAGAGTATTTAACTCACTGTGATTGGAGTGAGGCTAGTTCACATATGTCCATGCAATCATATGAACTCAATTAAAACTTTATCTTGTATTTAATGAGGCTTATTGAAGAATTTCAAGAAATCATGTCTGGGTGAGATTTGTACTGTTAATAGACCAAATTTATCAATTAATGGGCAAGACTTTAGAGACATAGAGACTAAGCCAAAGATAATGCAGGCTAGAGACAGGAAGTAATTTTAGACAGAAAGAGAGAGAGAGAGACAGAGAGGGAGAGGAGTACAATAATAGTCAAATAATATTTCAAACTAAAATTAGTGTGACTTGATAAATGCAAGATAAGAAAGTGTATTTACAAAGCGAAAAATTTTAGTTTTGTTTCCATTTTAATTTGGGTGAGTGGTAGACAGGTAAGTATATGAAGAAAATAGTCCTGAAAAAATGATGGCGAAATCATGTGTCCAGCTTTGGACAGTTGAAACAGGTGCAGTCCTGAGGTGACCAAGCGGAAATGGCCCTGAGGAGGTGGAGTTGGAGTTGATGGTTTCATGCTGTGAAAGAGTTGCAGAATCTGTATTGCCCCACCCATAACTCACATTCCATTCACATTTTCATCTTCCTTCCTATGAACTACTCAGTACTTTATGACTAATTAACGGGGAAAGAACTGAGTAATCACTTCTACTTCCTCCTTATGTTTACACAAGTTTAAATAAAGTTGTCATGATTGGGAAGCTTTGAAAATTCATTTAATTTGCCTTTAAAAATTTCTTCCTAGAAATCAAGGTATTTTCAACAGTGACTTTATAGAGGACCAAACCTGAAATCTATGTGATAGTAATATATATATATTTTCATGGCAAATGTAGGTTGATTTGATCTTTTATCTTTCCTTAATAAAGATACAGAATTCCACAGGAAGATAAGACAAAAATAATTGATATTTGGATTTGGAATGCACCAACAGTTGTAATTATAGATTAATAACTATGGTTAAACATTTATTTTAATTAATGTACTTATATATTAGTTTTCTGAGTATATTTTATGAAATTCAGCGTTAAAATGTGCTACTTTTCCTAAGCATACAACATTGGCTAGGAGGCACTAGTAACATGCTAAATAAGATGGAAACTAAATTAACCTTTTCCAATCAACTAATATAAATAATCCAATTATCCATAAATGATTTACAAGGATAATGGAGAGCTGTGTGATACATAGAGTTAAGGCTACATGAGCCAAACATTGTACCATTAGCTCCTCCAAGGAAGCTCCAGTTTCACCTGGTGTGTACCTAACAGATGATTCATGATATATTATGTGGCTGCTCTGAAAATGCAACCTCTCTTTGCATGCTTTTGGCAGGACAACTCCTAACGGCTGAATCATAGAATACTGGGTCTTTGTTCCCACAGCTTACCAACCATGGCATCTATGTTGAGATTATCACTTGGTAACAAGAAAAATACTTTGTCAGAAGTGTTACACTCCCTAACAAAATTGTTTCTTGTGCAAATGTCTCACACTAATGGCTGGCCTAAGGCTGTATCTTAAAATAAACAGTGTTTGCTTTCTGTTGCCCTGGACTTTGGAACCTTCCCTCTCTGTGCCGCAGGGTCACACTCATTCAAAGCCTTCTCATTCTTTCCCTTATCCTCTTCTCACACCCAGAAACTCCTTCTCCTCCTCCAAATTCCTCTCTATAGGAATTCAGATACAAGTCACATTTCTCTCAGAGGTACTAGCATGTTAACTGTTTTGTTAATAAAAGAAAAGATCTTTAGTATGATAAAAAAAAATTTTAAGAAATATATAGTTGAGGATGTTTTAGCCAAGGGATCCCCAAATTTACAGCATAGAAGTGACTGCCTTCACCTATTCCTTCTCAAAACCAGAACTAGTTAAACTTCTAGTACAAGCCATTTACCTAAATAATAATGCTAAGTAGTATTGATTGCATTTGTTATGCATTAACAAGTTTTAAATACTTAATAAGCAGTATTTGTAAATGCACTTGCAGACAAAGTAGGAACTACCCTGCATGTTTTTATAAAAAGATGATATTTTTCAACCAAGCACAGTCCATCCAGTATTCTGTCAGTCACACCACTGTATAAAGCAGAAAAACTGAAGGGGAGAAATGACTGCTGTACATAATGACTTGCTTTGCATGGTCTCATTTGAGGTAATTGGTGTAAGAATCTTGATTTTTTTTCATATGTTGAACTAAATAAAAATAGAAATATGAAAAAATACTTCTAACTGAAAATCAAGAGTAAGGTAAAGTTATTTTATGGAATTTCACGTACTTCCTTTAATAATAGTATTGTGATTTGTATAATGTTAATAGTTTTACTGCCGTTGTAGAGGTGATACATTTTTATGACTTATATACTCCATGTCTATCAGCAAATCATATACAATGCGTAATTGTAGAAGTTCCAGTGGTTGTTCATTCAAAGTGGTGAGAAATGAATTGAGATGTGCTGAACATAATGCCTCTTTTAACTACTGGAGAGGCACCAAATGCCTCTTTTAACTACTGGAGACCATCATGGCAGAGGACCTCGTGGTCATTACCACGCAGTCTGCTCAGTAACCACTCGACAAGTGTAGCAAAGAGGAAGCACAATGCATACAAGTCCTCAAATTAAAATACTAGCATTTTAGTCATAAAACTATTTCCTTCATTATGAGATTATTTTCCTTTACAAATGATTCATTTTCATTGGGGAGGAAAAAACTCAAAGCAAATGTTCAAAGGAGACACTTGATAATATATTTTAATCTTAAAAGTAATTTATATCTATTAGGAAACTTGGGAAATTTTTGAAGTACAAAAATGACAAATATCTATAAAATCACCACCCCGTTTTGACACATTTCTCTCAAGTCGTATGTCAGCACATATTTTATCTACATAGTTGAAGTCACAATATATACATATATTATATACATATATAATATATATTATATATGATTTTGTGTCCTTTCTTTTCTTGTTGTTTTAATTAGCTCATAGGCATTGTCTTTAACAATAAGAAGAGACTTTCTGTTTCACTGTTCTCACTCCCATAGGAGTGATCTGCCCTGCAGTGTAGCAAGTGCTATTTCAGATTCCTTGGGAAAACTTAATTGTATTTACTTTACAGTGAAAGGAACACTTTGTGGTGACTCTGCTTTTCCTTCCAGTGACTTACCAGGTAGATCACTGTGAATTCTGAAAAGTTCTTCTTTGTGGTCTTTCTTTTCTGAATTTCTACATTTTTCTTTTTGAAACACTTTTTAGTTCCCTTCTGTAGGGTTTACAGCAGGCTGCCTTTAGATTAGCTAGCAACTCTGTTATCAGAGGCTCCTGCATAAGATAAGATCCATCTCCTTTCTTCCTCTACCTCTCCTATAATACCAACTCGGCTCCAGGCTGATCTCAGGAAACCATTCGATGATTTTATTTCTTCTATGATTTTTAAGGCCATCTGTTTTATATCTCTCATTTTGTAAGACATATCTTAATCCCAGCATTTGGGAGGCTGAGGAAGGAGGATCGCCATGAATTTGAGGCCACCTGAATGACATAAGAAGACCTATCTTAAGAAAGCAATTAAAAAAATCATCTTGACGGTTCCTCAAAGGCCTAACATTATCAATCCTTTCCTCTACCCCCTCCATTAACTTGTGAGTAGTCAATTTGGCTCTTAATTTTATATTATCTTTTCTACTTTCTCTAGCCTTCTAACATGTGAAAGTCTTGTCTTATGCTGAACTTGTGAAATCATTTTGCTCCAGGTAAAAATGCAACTCCCAAATCTGAACACCAGCAACCACTCCTTTATGCCAGCTAATACGATGGGCATTTACTACAGGAAGAACCGAACATCAACTGTTGGACAAATATCACCTCATTGGTTCTTCACAAAAACCTATGTTATTCAGGAATGCTTTTGCCTTCAAATGACAGAGGATGCAAAGTGTCTAACAATGCTTAAGAAATATAGAGATATTATTTATTATCTCACATAACAAAGAGAAGTTCAAACACTGGAACTAAGTGGTTTCTGATGTTTGCTTTGGAACTTTCTGATCTGAGAGCTCTGTTTTGGCATATTTGAATATTTCTCAGCCTTCCTCTGTGGCTGTCTCAGGCCTACAGCATCTTCTGGTATCACATTTTAACACCAACATGCTCAATGTTATCAGGACAGAAACTATTTTCCTGAACATCCCACCATCCCCAAATTCTCCTGTAATAGGTTGCCAAGAAATAGGTTCATATGTACACACCCTGAGATAATGGAATCTCTGGAAAATTGTTGAATAGAATCAGAAAGATCGGTTGCAGAACAAGACTGATTTTGTGTAGAAAATCAACAGAACAAGTTGTGTAATGTTATTAGAAAATTAAAGCTTACAGACGTTGAGAAAAATGTGTAAGATTATACGGTGCGTAAGTGGCAAAAAGAGGATTTAAACCAGATCTTTTTAAGCCTAACTACCTCACAAGAGGGCCTCTCTAGAGGAGTGTAACATCTTATTTCTTCAGACAATGTTGAGCCACAGTCTGCGCAGCGTTTATCATTGTTCTTTCTGCTGAAGGAGAACCAAGAGCATTACCTACTTAGAGACAGATATGTAATTTATGAAAAGACTGAAATGCACCAGATTATTTCATTGTAAACTCTGGGGTAAGAGCTACATTCCTATACAGAAGGGGCTCACTGGAAGTATTGAAACTCAAAAGGGACTTCAAGGAAGTCATGGAGTGCAAACAGAATCTCACAGATTTGGATCAGTGGGGGAAGGATGGCATTTCCAAAGAATGACTTGAGGGCAAGTGACAAGGTGGGGAACAGTACAATGTGAAAAGCTGAGTGAAGCGAAGGGTGACTGACGGTCTAGGTACACTCAAGATCAGCAGCAAATTGCTGAGCTGCCGAAGTGTGGTAAAAGGACAGTTGAACACATTGGTCACATAGTCATCATCAGAGAGGTTCTGCAGGTGCCTACGGGGAAAATGGGAAACAGGTCACTAAGAAATCATTTACTGATCCCTCTTTGGGTGACAGATTTGAGTACCAAGCAGTGATAAAACTT
The DNA here is from genome assembly GCA_004027295.1 of Dolichotis patagonum. Classification (NCBI taxonomy): domain Eukaryota; kingdom Metazoa; phylum Chordata; class Mammalia; order Rodentia; family Caviidae; genus Dolichotis; species Dolichotis patagonum. The sequence continues at coordinate 149,578 of PVJX010001185.1, read as the reverse complement.
GTAAAACGTCAGTAGTGGCTCAAAATGTCCTTTGGTCTAATGAGGCACTTCAAGAGGTTGAAAGATCATTGATAGGAATGAGCTTGCATGTCTTTTTATTTTTGTAATCTGAGATCTTTTAGCAACTAAAAAGATAAATAAATTTGGGCTTTGACTTCCAGGAAGATTCTGAAGAATATGCCCAACCCATTGTTTTACTAACAATAGGAAAGGGGTTGAGTTAAGATGCCCCAGTCCTTCGCAACCAGAGACTCACATGGGCAAGGTGGGCAACCTCTGCTGTGGTGAACTATGGCCAACCCAGAATGGGTAAGCAGGACCCGAACTCAGACTCGGCCTCATAGAAACCACGGATTGTTTTCTCAGCTCATCAGACACAGATCCAGAGGTCACCACACCGGCTGAGAAGTGTGGTACCTTCACTGTCCCTCACCCTTGTCCAATCTCCATAAACATAAATGTAACAAAGTCAAGAAAAATTAAGGAAAAAAATTGTCTTTCTAATGTGCTTCAAGCTCTAACAAAATGGACATTGTAGATTTGTAATTATAATTTTTATCTACTTTTGCTTACCAAATTCCTTTTGCTGTGTCTAAAAATATGGTGATTTTCTCAAGTTTTCAAGATCACAATTTCCAATTAAGGTCTACGATTTGTCCAGAACTGTAAAACAACTTACACAGTGGATTGCTGTTGTTTAAAATAAGATAACATCTATGGTTTAATTAAGAGCAAATGAAAAGTTTTTGGGTGTGGCTTGTGATAGGAAATTAGGGTGCAACTCAGAATTACTTAGAGTTTAAGAAACTGTAAAGGTTTAAAATAGAGAATTTGTAAGACAAAAAGATAGTGGCTTTTCTCTTCCTTCCCTTGTCCATAGATTACTCGTGTCTGTCTATGCTCAAAAGAGAAGAGGGGTTACCCACACGGAATCTTTGTGTCACAGAAAGCCCACAGGTTAGGTCTGTTCAAAGGTAAGAGTAGCATGGAATTACCATCATTCAGCAGAAGTTGAGGATAGAAAGATTTGAGGGTATATGTGTGTAGGGGGTGGATTTTAGCTATTTTGAGAACCACATGTAGGTATTGCTAAATTCTTAAATTTCTGATGAAGTCATCTTCCCAAAAGCTTTCTTAAACTATAGCCTTATACTTTAATGATATCCTTCTGAGTAAAATGTTGAATCATACAAAGTATACAAATCAAAAAGAAAAAAAAAGCTGTGTGGGAGGGGCAGAGCCTTATAAAAGCAGTCATTATCACGTCTGAACTATGACACTCTCCAGGGAGCATTTCCAGTCGGACAGCAGCGCAGAGGACAAGGTATTTCTGCAATTTCCATGGCCATCTCTACGAGATGCATGGTTTCAGTTTTTTCTCTTCTTTCACATAGGCATTATTTACATTAAAAATTCAAATGTGAGATGTTTGTAGACAGTGGTGGTATTATCTTGGTTAGTTGTTTATTTAACTGAAATCTTTTAGTTCAGAATTTGAATTAAACTTATAATAAGGTTTAATTTTGAAACATAGAAGCCAGTGAATGACTATTTAGTTTTATTGAAACCAAAATGTACAATCAAGGTATGATGGTAATGTTACTGAACAGGTTTGAATGATTATATTCTATTCTAGTTATTGTTTTGAAAATACATTTGCTAGAAATATCTATATAAATTAAAATATTTTCAGTAAAGTAACTAAAAGTAATATTTACATTATATATAAATAAAAGGAAAAGGAAATTAATTTTCTTCTAAAATTAACAGTCAGAAGCTATGGAAGTTAAATATCAATTCAGGCTGGACCGATCAGGTATCAGAATATGTTTACTGAAGTTACTTAAAGAATGGATTAATTACATGAAAGAGAAAAACCAGCTAGTTGATGGATTAAATAAATAGATAATTTAACACTCCATCAAAAGGTAAATATTTCTTTTGAACATCAAGGAAATGAAATTGTTTCCAACTTGTCAGGGAGACAGGTGGTATTTTTTGAAGGGATATTTCCTTACAACTATTTTCCATCTTAGTTTTCATTGACTTTAATGGTCAATTTCAATTTATTTGCAATATGCAGTCACAAAAAAAATTTACTTAAAATGCTAAAACAAAACCAAAACAAAGCAAAAAGCAAAACAAAATAAAACAAAACAACCAAAACCCAAAAAACAGCTCAGTCTCACACCCAGAGTTGACGGAAAGAGGGCTGTGGCCCTATGCATTGGGCCCTCCCTAACTCCTCACCTCTGCCAGGATTCAGGGCCACACTGGACAACTTGCACAGCCAGAACCGATACACACATCAGGGAGCCCAGCCCTGCACCTGACTTCCATGGATGATATTAAATGATAGCGTTACTAGGAGCGTGATACTTCTAAGATAATGAGATTGTATGAGTTATTCTACTGTTAAGAACTTCACGATAGATGTGTCTATTCTGGGAGGTTATGTTACAGGTTTCACCCTGTGACTCCAGTTTTGCATTGCCATGGCAGGTCCCCATCCAAGCATGAGGATGCAAACTCTGTGGGAGTCACGAAAAATTATGAGTATGCTGCCTTCCGTTTTTTTAAATCTTATGTGACAAGCACTAGTGTAAAAAAGCACTAGACTTGGAACTAGAAGCCTAGGCCCTGGAGTGAAGGAGCTGTGCCGTGTACACCTTCTTGTTTTCATTGGTGTAACAGAAGTGCCTAAACTTTACTGGGCAGGTAATTATGCAAATTAAATGAAAAGGTAGATGAAGTCATTAGGTAGTTAAATATCTCGTGGATAATTTTTTTACATTAAATGCAGTTAATTACATCCCATTTTAAAAATGGGATTCAAATGTTTTTTTAAAAAAGTAAAGGTATTTGGGACAAATTCTCTTCTTATTGCTTTTTGTTCTTATGATGCTCCTTTAAGCCCTAACAGTATCAATAGCCTTTTCTGATGGTTTACCTTGACACTTAAGTTTTGTTAAGGTCAGAGTGACTGGCTCACTATATAGAGTGTTACAAAGAATGTGAAATAGGAGAATTTATAAGAATTTATTTTTTGACTGTTTTCTGGTTTTCATCTTCATATAAAAATAGAGAAATGTTGTATTTATATTTTCAGTACTCAACTTGTTCCCAAACATGATTGGATAATTTATTTAGAAAACCTACCTGGATCCAATTACTAATAAAAAGTTAAAATTAAAATTCAGCAAAAAGAAAAAGGAACAAATTTCTGAACCACCATTGATGAAGCAAGAAAGAAAGTGATTTTTTAAAAATTTAGTGAACTTTCTAGGAGCATTGCAGATTCACTACTTCCTTCTTTTTATTTCCTCTTTCTAGTGTTTCTCAAACTATAGTTTGCTTAAACTTCTGACACATCACAGGGAAGGTATTCAGCCACAAGTGAGGAAGTGAGAGACATGGGGAAAGGAATGGCCTTTCTACAGCAGACCTAGGCTGGAATCCCTGCACTACTACACAGCAGCTGTGTGACTTACAGAAAGTTACTTAACCTTTCTGAGAATCAGGATATAATCTATAAAATGGAAGTAGTCACAGCTATCTCCAATGATGCTATGCAGATTAAATGAGGAAGGAAGGGAGAGAGAATTTCATGAGCAAGCATTAATTTACCATTTTCATCTTGATAAAATACAATTGAACCATAATTCAAATGAGAAATTTTGACACAAATTCTAATCACTTGCTTGAAAAAGAAGAGTTAATCAGTGAAAGGTTCACACAAGAGACTCTGAATAAGAGAGACAAGTGACAAATGGTTCTTGTTGCAAACGCTGCTAGATAAGATGCATAGCTCCTCCTAGGGCATTGCCAGCCCTTCTTCAGTTCTGAGACATGATTATCACAGAGGCTCGGGAGATGATGCGTGTCAGCATTGTTTGGTGTATGTAAATATCGTGGTAATTATTGGGTACCCTTTCAATTATGATGAAAGGAAAACATACAACTAGACAGAAGACTAGTACTAACACAAACAAACACACAAATGCTTGAATGTGTTCAAGCATCTTACACACAGAGTTCTAAGTCATGGAGGGTGTGATGTCACTTATTTTCAAGTGGGTGATAGGCTGAGTGATGTTTCATAATTTGTGCCTGGGACTGTCCCTGCATTCCTGCCTGACACTGACTTCCTTACATCAATGGGTGGGAGGGCAGAAATGTCTCTTCCGGTACCCCACTAATGAATGCCAGGAATGGGAAGTCCTTTAGAACAGGCTGTTTGTGGTATATGCAGGAAGGGGTTCAGGAGGTGCTACGTGAAGGTACTAACTCTCCAAACTACCTTAACCTAAACACTTCTGGAAGCAGAGAACTTGAAAGAAGGTGGGTCATCTCCGTGAAGGCCAATGGAGGATGTGTCCACCTAGCACACATTTGAATATATGTGTGTCTACGTGCACACGTGTGTATGTGAGTGTGTGTGCGGTGTGGATGCGTGCAGGTTGCATGTGGGTGCACCTGAGGTGGAAGAGCTGACCTTTGTTGCCACCTACCTGGCTCCAATTCCTACTCCTACCCTTACAGCTGAGGGACAAGTGTCACACAATCTCTGTGTACAAACATTTCTCTTTTTTTTTTCTTTTTTCTTTTTTTGTGCCAGGGATCACGACCTCGCATTTGCCAAGCAGGCACTTACGCTGCTGATCTAAACCCCCGGCCCATGAAACCATTTCTTTTTGTGTACACAGAAATAGCAGAATTTCAGTGAGTGTTAAATGGTTAGCACAGGTAAAGTGTTTACAAGAGCACTTATCAGACAGTGAGAACTCAATGAATGTTATTCACTGTCATTACTGTTACTATACATGTTCTATGTTCATACATAGAACATGTATGAACATACATGTTACTACTGTTCATAAAATTAACTGTTTGATATATCTCAGGATTTGCTACATACTTTACAAGGTCTGGTGAAAAATGAAACTGCAGAGCTTCTTGTTTAAAATTAAGAATCTGAAGAGGATGACAGTGAGAGTGTGGCATCAAGACTGGGGTTTTAGGGAATGCACAGTTCCTGTGACTTTAAAGCTTCCCCTGTCCTGCCTTATGTTACCTATGAAGAAGATGCAGGGTATAGCTACACTACTCAGTGGCCTCACCCACTGAGCTGTTTATCATTCGTTTTTCTTCCAGATTTAAATAATGGAAGACCTCTATGTGGCAAACACTATGTTTGCACTCAATTTGTTCAAGCATCTGGCAAAAACAAGCTCCACCCAGAACCTCTTCCTGTCTCCATGGAGCATCTCATCCACAATGGCCATTGTTTACCTTGGTTCCAGGGGTGACACTGAAGATCAGATGGCCAAGGTAAGCTTGCAATGAAGCTTCTCATTAAGACCGAGCGATTCCTGAGCCAAAGTACTCTTGTTTCATGCCCAGAGCATCTTGACTAAAGAGGCAGCAATCATGGCATCCTAATAATTCAGTAGTACTTACAAGTCTGATTTCTTAACACTAAATTGCATAACAACCAAAGCAGAAAATCCCTCAAATATAGACAGCAAAAGGCATATCAGACTCTGTTATCTTTCAAGGCTGAAAATAGTTAAGTGTGATGTCATTCACTTTAATAACATAATGCTCACACTTTTTTCATTTTTGTTAGTACATTCTTGCAGTACATAAAGATTACACTCTTCATGTGCATGGCACATGTACACAACACATTTTAATTCTTTTATATTTTCCCTTTTGTTTCCCTGACCCCTCTCCATTTCTTGGTTCCCTCTCTATTTGCGAAAGATCTATCTCCCTTTTCCTATTATGTATCTTCCATTTTGCCCTTTAAATTATTATGCTTTGAGTTCCTCATACAAGAGAATCCATATGATATTTAAGCTCATGTGTCGGATTTATTTCACTTAATGTTAAAGTCCCAAGGGGCATCTGTTTTCCTACAAATGACTCAAAATTCTTCTTTTTAAAAAATTATTCTTCCTTATAATGAAGTAGAAATCCATTGTGTATAAATACTACATTTTATTTATTCATTCATCTGTTGATGAACATATTGCCCACTTCCAAGATTTAACTACTTTAATTTATGCTGCTATAAACAAGCATATACATGTATCATTAAAATATGATGTCTTTAACTCTTTTGGAAAAATATCTATAAGGGGAATAGCTGAGTTGAATAGAATTTTTATTTTTAGTTTCTTAAGAAATCTCCATACTGATTTTAAAAGTGGTTGTGGTGGTCTGCATTCCTATCAGCAATGTAGAAATGTTCCTTTTCCCCACAGCTTCATCAACATTTGTTATTATTTGACTCTTGATGATAGCCATTCTTTCAGTAAATAGAATCTCAGTGTTGTTTTTATTTGTATTTCCCTAATGTAAATTTTTTTGTGTGTATTTATTGGCCAATTCTACTTCTTACAAGTATCCGTTCATTTCACTTATCCATTTCTTGATCGGGTCTTTTATTTTTGGTGGTCTGATTTTTTTTTTTTGAGTTCTTTATATAATCTAGCATCAGTCCTATTTTCAAAGAATATTTTGCACACAATGTAGAGTACCTTGCTTTAAGGTGAATATCATTTTAGAGATATCAGTGTCAATGAAATCCTTATCCCAAAGCTGCCCATGGTTTCCTGGTTCAGACTCTCATCACTCTGCCACTGTGTCTGGTAAGTTCATTGCCCACTCCTATAAAGAATTCTTCTTTCTGGTTTAAGACAGTGTCACAGAAACAAAATATGGACTCTGCTTAGGGTCACACATTCACAGGAAAACACAGGTTAGTGTGGCTTCAGAGAACCCCATCCTATTATGGCCATGTCTACACAATGGGACTCAACATCGTATACAGACAATCTTCAAAATCAAGGCAGATAGGATGTAAGGCAGCACTGCCAGTGATTTTTGTGTAAAGACCTCTGCCTCTTTTAGTGAATTGATAGAGTTAGGTAGGGGACCCTTCCTTGAACTCCATTTGAGCCTTAATATCTGAGCTGCTTCAATTGCTCAGTGCAACATTTCTGGGCTACCCATTTAGTAAACCTAAAATTCTCACCAGCCTGCTATTTTGCAGGTCAATGACCATGATGTGGTCAGCATATAGTTGAGATGCCTTGTCACTTACACCGCACAAATGCTAAATGGATTACTCTAAGTACAAGCATGCTTTGTGCTTTGAGTCACACCAAAATGCCAGGGGCTGGTTTCTGGTTTCCCAGGAGAATTTCACCTGAGTATAAATATACCTTTCTCAGGAACCTGGTGACCCATTTGTGGTAGAGCTCCCTTCAGTTATGAGGTTTCACTATGAAAGTACTGGCCAGTCTCAATGCAGGAGGACAAAAGACAGAAGGAACACTCTCTTTGTGTTTGATGGCTTAAGCATCAAGTCTTACAACAAAACTCAGTTGCTCAACTCTGATACCAGCAGTTTTGCAACACTCCCTCCTCTTTATTTCTTTCCTTGAAAAAATAGATAGCAAACCACAGTGAGGCCCTTAGAAAACACCAGGGTTTTAAGTATAAAAGAATGTAAAGTAATATATTTGGAGGATAAGTGCTAAATGAAGGCTCTGTATTGTTTAAAGTGAAAAAAGCCTTGATTTTAATGTGAAAGGAGAAAAATCATCTTATTAGTTACTCTGGACACAGCATCGGTTTTCTATATTTAGAAAGTGTTTTCAGAACTTGGAGCTGCGCTAACATTTTATATAACCTCCTTTTAACCCTGTGGCATCTGCACATTTTAAAATTCACTGTTAACTTAATTTCTTTCTGCATAAGAAAAAAGAGAAGCTCCTTGGCCTGGAGGTAAAAGCATGGGTTTTCAGGGCAGCAGACTTATCTTTCTTTCAGTCACAGTTTTGCCATTTATTAAACACGTGAAATCCTCTGAGTTTCAACTTTATCGTCTATAAAATGGGAATGAAAATACACAGCCTGTAAAAATCATTGTGTAAAGGACCTAGCAGCAATAGCAAGAGTAGCTAATGGCTGTTGGTGTCATAGCTAAGTACCTTTCTAAGAACTACTTAGGAGTTTACTCACAGCACAAAATCCTATGAGGTAATTGTGATGATCATATTCACTTTATAGATGAGAAAATTAGGACAGAAAGAGGCCACCGAGCTGGGAATTGTTGTGCCTGTACGAGACAGTATAATTGTAGTGAAAGAAGAATAAACAAAAGGTATACATGAAAGCACAGATTATTGGAGCTCCGTGTACCAGCAAAAAATGATTTTGCTAACTCTCCTGCTTAGAGTGAGGTCAGAGGACCGTTCAGGTCAAACTTCCTCTTTGGGCCTCAGAATGGCCCAGGGTCACCCCACTTCTTCACTTTTGCAAGAACATTTACCCTTGTGACATTTGTAGTGATTCACGAAGGTAATGCTAGTCAGGAGAACCCTTATTTTGGAGTCAGTTACCTTGGAAGGAAGGTAACCAGAGAAGCTATGATAGGTAACATTCTTTTCCTAGGTGGGGACAGAGTGGGGTCACATTTTTTCAGAGAGGATGACAGAATCTATGACAGAAGGTCTTGAGGGACAGACAATGGCCTCCTCAAGCACTAGAACTTCTCCCCTCAGTCCAGAATTCACTAGGTGGCTGAATCTGCCTGCCTCTCCTTTAGGGTAAAACTCTAACTATCTGCCCATTTACAGACTTGGATCCCTCTCACCAGGAGTCCCAGGAGCAAGCCTCTCAGGACCAGTGGGTCCCACTGGTGTTGGAGGTTGGGTCCCTACAGGTGCTGAGACTGGCAACTAATTTGGGGAGGCAACAGTGCTGTGGGGTGGCAGCTTCACAAAAGCTAAAGCTGATTTTCATCTGAAATCCTCACTGAGACTGCAACTGATCACACACATGTGAGGAGGTTCATAATGTTATCAGATCCCTGTGATTTGCTCCCTGCCCCAAGGATCTTAATTTCTTTCTGTATGTGAGCATGGCTGAGATAAATATTTTCAGTAATCCTTGTTCATCCTGAGTGAGCCATTTTTATGCTTAAGCTAATTTTGGTTTGCCATTTTTGATAACTTATATATAAAATAACTGCAAAGAGATGAAAGTCTCTGAGTTAATTGTCTCACTTTCATTAAAATACTGGCTTATTTTTCACGATAGTTTATGGGCTGGGTGACAATTTACATAATTTAGAGAAGAAGTTTTCAATCATCATGTAATAGTAAGATGTTTTCCAAAATGGACAGGACATAAATTAGTTTAAATTATCTCATGCAGTTTCCTGCAAAGCAAATTTAGATTGACTGACATTTCCACATGACATAGAAAATATATCTGTGCTTGTTTCCCACACCTAGAGGTACAGAATCAGACACAGGACCACTTGAAGGCACCTGATAGACATTAGTTTTCTAAACTAAGCAATTGATTATAAGGCATCACCATCCTTCCTGATTCTGATCACAGGTGCTTCAGCTCCACAAAGCTGGCGGCTATGCTGTTGCAGCAGGGAGACCAGAGAAATTCACAGGCTGTCATTTAACCCAGCAGATACAGAAAGAAACCTATCCTGATGCTATTAAGGTACCCGATCCATTTTTCTTTTGTATTCTACTTCTATACTCTAGAATATTCTAAAGTTAGCTGAAAACAAAGCAGCACCAGAGCAGAATCAAGATTTCATGACTTATAGGGCAAGGCTGTTTCTAAATTCTATTATATCTAAATTCTATTATATTAATTGGTTACAAGTATTTTATTTAAAACTTTTCTCTACCATGGTAGAGACTCCTAGAATGCATGTGATGAGGAACATTTGAAGAAAGAGAGGATAGAGAGTGATAAATAATGGACGAATGGTGAATTCCAGACCTAATAACTGCATGAAAGCTTCCTGATTCTTAGATTGACTGTCTGTCTATACATCTATTACCTCTCTGTCTCAGTATTGTAGGTCCCTAAGTATCAGCTATCCAGCTACTGCTGTAGGTAACCAATTTCCACTATGGTGCTCACAAGTTAGATTATGGGGAGATGTCTCTCACAGCTTCCTTCTTGGACGTGGTATAATCTACCCACCCACCACCCATTGCATTCTGGGCCAGAGGGTGGAGGAGCTTTCACCAAGTGCCTGAACCACCTACAGTCCTTTGGAAGGCTCTTTCCCCTTCTCCATCCAGGCTGTGGCTGTGACTGACCATGTCTCTCTCACAGCACTTAGACTAGAGTGAACAATGGAAGTTCCATTCATTTCTGTCATTTTCTAAAACCCACTGTATGAGCTACCTGCCAAAATGGGTACCTATAGAATCTATATGAACTTTGATACTAAGGTAGAAGTTTCCCCAAAGTTTTGAGAACATCATCATTGACAGGTAAAAATATATATGTTCAAGTTGTACAATGTCTGATTCGATATACATTTTGAAACGATGACTATGCTCAGTTTAATTCACCCAAAACCAAAACTAGTTACTGTCTGTATATTGATGGTGGAAGATGAGGACATTTATAATATGGTACATAGTAGTCCTCACACATGAGTATTATTGTGTGTTAGATCCCCAGAACTTACTCATTCTTTTAAAAATAATGAAAATTCCTCAGAAATCTTGAAGTTTAGAAATTCAAAAGGAGCATGCATTTTTTAAATGCTGTTAGCTACATCTTGGTTGACTCTATTTGATAAACAGTAAAATTTGGAGCAAATTACATACATCTTACCTGATCAGCTTAAAGGAACAAAATTTCTTCTGCAGAGATTCGTCTAAAGGCAAATATATGCATGCATGCTATTGTTTTGTTGAGAAAACGTTGTCTTTGCTTAAGAAATATCTTAGTAGTCCTTGTTATGAAAAGTGGATCTTTTTTCTGTTTCAGAAACAAGCAAAAGACAAAGTTCACTCATCCTTCCGCTCTCTCAATTCTGCTCTCAACGCTCCCACAGGGGATTACTTATTGGAAAACGTCAATAAGCTGTTTGGAGAGAAGTCTGTGAGATTTAAGGACGTAAGTGGCCTGTAATTGAAGTCGCTGGGCCCCAAGCTAGCAGAGAAGTCAGTTTTAAAGTGATTCTCTACCACTCACACAAAGTTCCAAGAAGACTCCAGAGTACTGATCTCCCGAAACTGCCCTCTGTCATTCTTCCTCCGTTCGTTCCTCCCCTTCCTGTTGCAAATATCTGGCCGGCAGAGGAATTAGGATGAGGAACCCTTTGTTTTCCAGAGCCACAGTTCCTGCAGCTGAACCCCTTTGCTACTATGCAGGGTCTATAATGCAAAAGAGGCAAGAGGGCAGAGCTCGATTGGAATGTGGGGTCAGGGGTTGATGGAAAACTTGTAGTCTGCATTGTCCTCATTCAGCCCCGTGGCCAGTTTCCATCCCGCCTCCTGCCCTGTTCCATGCCTCCCAGTCTGCGCTGGACGCTTGTACTTTACAATTATACCGTGACCTGTTCAACACATATTCTGTGTAACTTTCGGCATTTTCTTCCTTTAAAGGAATACATTGAACTCTCTAAGAAATATTATTCTACAGAACCTCAGGAAGTAGACTTTGAGAATTGTGCAGAAGAAGCCAGAAAAAAAATTAACTCCTGGGTCAATACTCAAACCAAAGGTAAAAGCAAGAAACTATTTTTTTCTTCTTTCCATGTAGAAAACTAAGAAATATCTTTTAAAAACATCTTTAAACTTCATCCTTATTCACTTGAAGTTTGTTTAATTACTTTGCTAATGTAGCTTTATTCCTATTTAACTGTACAATGTTTTCAATGAGGAAAAAATAGTTGACATACACTGTTAGAAATATATGTTAGATTACATAATCTATATATGATCTGATTTTAGATATAATCAGAATATAAAACATGAGAAGAAGCAGTACTTTTCAAACACAGGAAATGTTAGTATTGAAATCATTGTGATTCTGTTCCTATTATGGACAAAAACAAACAAACAAAAAAGGGCTTGAAGCTTAACTGGGTAATTGGTGTGAATTATGAAGAATACCGGCAATGAGAGAGGAAAGGATAGTGAAATAATATCTCAACTCTTCTCTCTTTATTCAAAGCAAGCATATTGTCAAATATTTTGGTCTCTGTGTCATTTCTTTGTGACTAAGTTGTTTGTGCCATTTTAACTCCTTGATTATTTCATAAGGCTAGTTTCTCTGTGTATTTTATGCAAGAACTCAAACTTAATTCTTTCATTCATTGTGATTGAATTTATTTATTCAGCCAGCAAATGTTTATCTACCACATGCTAAATACCAGGCATTGAATATGGAGATGAAAATAAAAATTTTAAATCCTGTCTTCATCCAATTTACAATCTGATACAGTAGTAGCAAGATTAAGTAAAATAATATATGTTATAGTTTGAATACCGCAGAGCAGGTGCATTATATAAATGGATGCTTTGTTAAACCATTTTTTAAAAGATAATGCTTAGATCATCTTTCTGAGAACCTTGTCTGGCTCACTTTTTATTCTCGCCCCTTTTTCTATAGTCCTCATGATTTAGCCCAGCTACAGAACTTACTACATATTGTTTTATAACTGATCGTTTCTTCTAGTACTCTAGGAATACTAGAGTACTCTTCTATCCATGCTAATTCTTTCTTTTTCATCTCTTACATCTGCAGTATTTCTTGTTTAATTTGTCTACCATAACTTCAAATGTTCTTGAAAATCCATTTATGTTTCAATTCCGTAGTCTAGATCTAGAAGCCCTGAGTGAGAGTGACACAGTGTGGAAAGACACTTTTGTTTCCTGAGAGACACTTTTACTTCCTTCTGAAATAACTGCCAGACAATTGAAAATCTGAGCAAATTATAGAGATGAAAGTAAAAATTGCCTTTCTCTTATTTTCCTTTAAATGCAAGATTTCTTAGTTTTCTCTTGGATTTTACAAACCTTTTGGGAAATTTGTCCTAATTTTACTTGTACCGTAGTAAATGTAGAGAAAACTTTGAGTATAAAGATCAAACTCTCTTCAGAGTTTGACAAATGTGAGCACTGAGTTTGATGGCTACTAGAAAGATTTAAGAAACTCTTACTTCACAGTTGCTGATTATGAAACCTAAACATGTCCTTTCTTTAGGCAAAATTCCAAACCTGTTACCTGAAGGCTCTGTCGATGGGATGACCAAGATGGTCCTGGTAAATGCTGTCTACTTCAAAGGAAAATGGAAATCTCCATTTGAGAAGAAGCTAAACAAACTTTATCCTTTCCGTGTGAACTTGGTATGAGACAAGATTCATTTCTCCAAAATATACTTAAGGTCTTAGAAAATCCAGAGGCAGAAAAATTAAAGCAGAGGAATTTCTGGTCCTTATCTGGTGGAGAAGTGCTTTATCATTATTATTATTATTATTATTATCATTATTATTATTATTTGTCTTATTAAAAATAGATATTAAAAGTTGAAAAAGCTAATAAGATCAGAATACCTACTGTAAGAATATACAAATAATTTAATTAATTGATTTTAAAAGCACATTTCTTCAACATTGAAGTAAAATTCATTCTGTTTTATGTCTCTTCAACTTTTTGACCTTCAGGATTGACTTGAATATTTGACTTTTAATAATTTCAGACACAACATGTACCTGTGCAGATGATGTACTTACGTGAAAAGCTGAACATAGGATACATAAAGGACCTAAAGGCTCAGATCTTAGAACTCCCATATGCAGGAGATGTCAGCATGTTCCTACTGCTTCCAGATGAAATTGCTGAGACATCCACTGGCCTAGAGTTGGTGAGACATTACAGTTTCAGTTGTTTTAAACTTCTTGGTCTATACCTACTTTTGATGAGATGTGTATCTATACCTTAGCAAGTAGAGTGGACTTTCTCACAGAAGTATGTGACTTAGTTGACGGTACATGAGGCATATTCCAGAATTCCATTTAAAGCCTTAAACTTGTCATACATGTTATGTTCTTACAAAAATTTGATCTGTTAAATTTTTATATTAACTATAGTAAATTCACGGAGGATTAACTTTAGACCTTTAATTGTTTTCATTTCTTAAACTCATTGCGTTCCTTTTGCTTTTTGTTTTGACTTGCAGCTGGAAAGTGAAATAAATTATGACACTTTCAAAAAGTGGACCAGCAAAGACACACTTGGCGAAGATGATGTAGAAGTCTACCTGCCTCAGTTCAAATTAGAAGAGCATTATGAACTCAAATCCATTCTGAGGAGCATGGGCATGGAGGATGCTTTCAACAAGGGCCAGGCCAATTTCTCAGGAATGCTGGAGGGGAATGATCTGTTTCTTTCTGAGGTGTTCCATAAAGCCACAGTAGATGTCAATGAAGAGGGAACAGTAGCAGCCGCTGGTTCTGGAGCCATTGTGACAGGGAGAACAGGACATGGTGGTCCTCAGTTTGTGGCTGACCATCCTTTCCTCTTCTTTATCATGCACAAAATAACCAAGAGCATCTTATTTTTTGGCAGATTCTCCTTGCCCACAAATTGAAAAATTGTGATTTGGCAAAGATTTGGTTGCATGAACTATAAGCTTCAGAGTTATTATCTTAAGTCCCAACAAATTTAAATTTTTTTCTGCCTATTTTGTTCTTCTGAACAAGTTATTCAATACTCTAAGTATCAATTCAGAAATACTCACACAACTATCAATCATAGCATGACAATATCATTAATAATTTTTCTTCTAAAGTAAGGTGATGTCCTTAAATTCTTCCTTATTACTAGTTTATTTTGTAGCGTTAGCTTTTACTATGTTATTTATTATTTTATATAATAGTTTTTTACTGTTACTGTCTATTTAATATAACTGATAAAGTTACAGAAGCAGATAAACAGTTAATTTTGTATCTAAAGTAATGCATTGACTCATTCACTCAAGGAAGGATGAGTAGCTGTTCTTCCATCTTATACCACAATAAATATATAGAACAAGCACCAAACAACAGGCAAATATACCTTATGTGTATTTCTAACTTTACACATCATATATATGTATCTGCAGCTCATGTAGAAATGCAAACTGTAATAAATATACATGTTTACTCCAACTATTTGCTTATTATCATTTCATTGTAAGACTTGTGTGTTAATCAACTTCCAATATTATTAAAAAAAAGATGATCTAATCAACTTTAAAAAGGCAAAGATTTATGTTGGCTTACTATTTTGGAACTTTCAGTTCGTAATTGGTTGGCCCCATTGCTTTTGTGCCTCTTTGCTTCGAGTCCCATATTAAGTCAGAACTGATGACAGGAAGCAGGTGGTGGAGTTAAGAGACTTAGCTCATGGCCAGCAGGCAAAAGAGAAAGAAACATACTAAAATCCTCTTTGAGGGCACACCTCTAATGACCTGAAATCTCCCAGTATGCCTCACCTCTTGAAAGTGTATCACCCTCGGAGAACACCGGCCCTAGTATCAAGACTTTAACACCTAAACCTTTGGATGACACTCTGAGTCCAAACTGTTACACCTTGATTCCCAGCAGTTGTGTGTTATGATTTACTGGTAGTAATCCAGAAAAAAAAAAAAAAAAGGCAAGACAAACAGTGCAAGGGTATAGCCACCCCTGTTAAAAAAAAGCCAATGTTGAGGGTAAGTGGGATCAGATGGCATGAAAAATTAGAGCTGCTTTCTCATAGCAGCAAAAGACACAGCAACTCAGAACAGTGTAAGTCAAAGTCCTTTGGGGAAACCAATGTATAACTTCAGGGACATCAGGGTAACCATCAAGCTAGAGGGCAAGTCACAGAGTTAAGGTCAGGGTCATTAAGCTGAGCAGAGTAGAAGTAGGCTGGGGTCACCAGCGGGAGGGGAAGCAAAATGCTTCCTTCTTTTTAGCAGCTTGAGTAGATTAAACCAGCCATCATCTCCTTAATTGCCCCTGCTTCCTTCTACCCCTTAGAATAATTTTGATACACCTAGAACTCTCTTTTCTATTTTTAAGGTTTAAAAAAAAAAACAGTAAATAAATTCAAGTCTAAAAATCAATATAAAAAGATTATTGCAAAATTTTTCTTCTCATTCACTTAGTTTCTAGCCTTCTGTTTCTACTAGCAACATATGTACATAGTACAAGTAAAAAGAAACAAAATTATGCTAATAATACTATCTTATTTACATGGAATATGAACTACTACCTCTTTTTCCTTTCTTGCCCCCCAATAGGCAATTGTATTGGTATAAATATCTTTCCATTACTAGAGGTTTAATTGAGACTCTAGCGGGAAAGGAATCCACAGGAGGTTTTGTGGGAAAACATAAGGAAAGCCTAGTTTTACAAAATGAAGATGAAACAGCTTCGTAATTGGTGCAGCAGAATCTAAACTGGTACATTTGAGGTCACACAGGAACTGGAGCAGTGACTCAGCCCCATTCATCTGCTGTGCTGCTGCTAGTTAAGGCAAGCAGCCCTATCTGTAGCTTCCACACAGCACTTTGAGTTAAAAATAGTGCTGTGGACAACCATGGATGATACTGTCGGCTCGGCACAAGCCAGCAGGCTTTTAGATCTCACTTCTTAGTGAGACCTGCAGTAACCTTCTGTCATAGACTCTACGTTAGCTTTCAGATACCCAAGCTGGAGCCTATGTTGGTTACTTTTCACTCATTGTGGGGACAAAATACCTGACACCCTGAATGCAGGAAGGAAAGGAGCTTTTTTCTAGCTTACCTAAATAAACCCTGTGGTGGTTTCAGTCCATAATCAGCCGGCTCCAAGGCAGGGTGGCATGGCAAAGGGGCAACACTTCAAAGCAGCAGCCTGCAAAAGCAGCCAGAGCAAAAAAGGGGGAGAACAGGGGACTTTTCCTCCTTTATATTGCACCCGGGCCAGCCCACCCTCTGTAGAGTAGCTGTAGCACTCACAAATCTCCTTACACTCCTCTTGCACAGGATGAGAATGTTTACAAAGTAAGAACCCTGGCTCCCTGCTGAATCTCTTAAACTTGTAAACTTCTCAAGTTGACACAATGTATCAATCATAACAGCCAGTTTGCCAGAAGATATGTAGGCTCCTGTGAGGAGAAAAATGAGAAGGGCAAAATGGGTCACTACCTGACGCATCATAAAGTGTAATAAAAATATATGGTGAATATTTCAAAAATTAGATTAAAGACATAGCACCGTTAATCTGCCTCAAAATACTTCCCCTTGCTTTGAAAACACATTTCACTATTCTTCCCACATTCTGAAGCTGCTCTAGAAGTCCTGTGTAGTGAGGGTCTTTAGTTGTTCTGCCTTGGTTACCTCAGTGATCAGAACAGATGCAATATGTTTACCTGTTGTGATTATTTTGACTTTGGGGAAAAGCTAGAAGTTGTATGGTGTCAGATCTGGTGAATAAGATGGATAAGGGCACACATGGTGTTTTTAGAAGCTTGTATTTCTGTTGAATGTCACATGGTAGCAGCATTCACTGTATTTTCTATTACATTTTATGGAGACATTCAAGAAAAAGAACTTCCAGAACTGCTTCAGAAAGTGACAAGCACAGTGAGACAAGTGTGTATGTTTGAAGTGAGGTAGAGAGCTTTGAGCATTAATGACAATGTATCTTTTATTATACATTTTTAAATTTTTATTTTAAGCATTCATTGTAGTGTGTGTGTGTGTGTGTGTGTGTGTGTGTGTGTGTGTGTGTGATACCTCATATAGCCTCCTCCTGTCATTCTTTTCTGGATTTTTCCTCCGTTCCCACCCCATTGTTCATTCCCATCACTAGTCCTCCAAGCTCATGCAAATGAAATAATTACTGTTTTTCCATTTTAGAAAAAAAAAGGAAGAAAACAAAAGCATTCTTAGAGAAAAGCTTAGGGAAAAGTAAGAGAACTAGAAATTCATAAGCAAAGTTCTATTTAATAATAATTTCATGCAGAGCGCGGATCCCAGTTGTTGTCTCAGCAGTGTACATACCCAAGCACTGCCCCCAAGCCCTGTCCTTGCCGCTGGGGACAGCTGCCTTGGCACTCAGCACCAACAGCACAAATAAGTACAAAATATCTTCCTGGGTTCCTTTCACCTAGGACTTTAAGATCAAATTTAACAGGTTATCAGGAAATAATTCATGAATCCTATTTCCCACTTTGTTGCCAGTTATCATTCCACAAATTTGAAGCTTTCTATTTTTTTATCCACTACCAGAGCAAATCATGTTAATTCCTGTTATTTGGCAGACAAAAGAGGGATTAAGCAACGAAAGTATGAGTCACAGTTTGTCAGAATTCAAGTCTGTGCATGCAGACCAACATAGAAAATGTAAGTGGTTAAATAACTCATGCAACATTTCTACCCTCTCTGTCTGTCGATTTGGAGAAGACAGGCTTAGAGATAGAGCACACTGGCTTGTGAAAGTGAAGCCAAGGGTGGGGCTAAGAAGAGGAAGGTGCTATAATCTTTTTAAAAATTTCTTCATTTGTAAATTACCTGACTCTCCAGTCACAATTTCTTACTAAAGGAACAAACAGCAGAAGAAAACAAGGCATTGTAAACATTTTTTGGGTTAAAAATATCTATTTATATTTTTCTTTCTTGTTTTAAGTGCCTAACTAGATAGTAAATGATCATGGCCCCCAAAATCCAGAAATAGCTGATAAGGTTCTGTCTTTTAAGAGTTTTTATGTAGTAGTAGAAGAGACTTAACCTTGAACTGGTTCAAAGTTGTACAGGAAAGAAAACTAAGAAGGAAAGAGCATTTCCACCAGATTAGAGAGATTATTCTACCAGGAGTTCTAAAAACATAGTGCAGTTTTCTTCAGTAAAATATGGATTTGCTACCTCTGTACTTTTCAAGTGAAGCAATGGAAATCAGTATTCTCAGAGTAATTGAGCAAAAGCCCTTCAAACTGTTATGAAGACTGAGCTTGGCAACATGAATTTTGATGCTACAAACAATGATCCTAAATACAATGAATTTTGATTCACACAACTTATGAAAGAATAAAGGACAAGGCTTAAGAGGTACCTTAGCAGTTGTAAGAAAAAAATAAAGGGCACAAACGGACATCCAAAGCTTTTTGTATAAATTTGAAAAGCACTGTCAGAATGGGGACCAAGAGGCAACAATCTGTTGTTAAACCACAATCTAGAGGTCTGTCTAGTTAGATTTATAAAAACTTAATTCAAAGTTCATGTTTCAAAAAAGGGGTACACAACATGACAGCAGGTGTTTCTGGCAAATCAAACAATGGCCCCCAAAAGTTGTATTCCCTAAAAAGAGAGCCCTATAAAATAGCCATCAAAACACAAGGCAAGACAGAAAGGTCGTAGACTCAAATACCAAAGAAAATCAGAAAAGACTTCTAATTTATTAGATACGGGTTCACAAATAAGTGCTTGACAAATTGATCAGTATTGTATGACTTAGGCAAATTTTTAAGAAAAAGTGTCTTAATACACTCCCTTAAAAATATGTAAAATGAAGAAAACCAAGGGCAAGCAGCTATCATAGAGGCTTATTTTTCAAGGTTGTTTAGAGATTCTTTTCTAAATATGCAAGATTATCCCACTGGAATACTTACTTTCCTGTCATACATCAATCACAAAGTTTTATTTTCCTTTATCAAAATGTTCACTGTGGATGAAATGACTGGGATCTAATAGTTTGATTATGTTAATGGGCCCACTGAACACTCATTCCCCTGCCTGGCCACCATCCCATGGGCCATTAGCTTTCTTCTCTTATAGACATTATCTAAGTCCCTAACGCCTGCTTTATACTTGTCCTTCAAAACCACCCCGGGTACTTTGTTTCTCACAAACATAGTTCATGTGAATAGAAAAGGGCTGCAAGGTGGGAGAGGTGTCATTTTCTGACTTGCTCACCCCCCTGAAGCCTACTTCATTACTGTTAACACCAGCAAGACGGGAGGCCTCAGCTGCTCTTTCACAGAACAAAAGACAACAGTATAATTCCCACTTCATTCCTGGTGGATATCTCTTCTCCTAATAATCTTTCTTTAATATCAAGTATCCTTCTTACCATTAAAATCTTAAAGACAATAAGCAACACTGGGAAAAACAAAAACAAAAGCAAAAACAATTGTATTCAGACGCAAGAAAATATGGTTCAGTTCTGATTCTGCTTCTGGAGAGCTGTGCATCTTTAGTCATCTTATTTAGTGTTCTAAATAAGTTTGAACACTAAGAACTTTGAGTTCTTAGTGGATAAAATGGGGGTTCTGGGTCAGGGGAACTCTACGGTCTTTTCCAAGTTTGATTTCCTAGAAACTTATCTATCATGCAACATTTTAATGAATGAAATATTACAGGGTTTGAAGGTGTTGGATCATCCTTCTACAGGTGGTTTCTAGGTTCTTTCCATCCTGAACAAAGACTTTGTCAAGACAGTGCAAAAATAGCAAGATTTTACATTTATCAAAGGTATGAAAAGAAATAAAACATACCTACTCTGCAGAGCAAGTTGGGTCAACTAGGGTGAGTGTGGACCACTATAAAATAAAGAGCACGGTGGCCACCAGGTTAATGGCAATCATCCTTTGTATCTCTCAGTCCTCAGGCCAATAACAGGTCTGAGCCATCCTTTGATAAAACCTGCTTGGGGCCTCATGAGAAGAACTGAAGATAGCATTCTCTAATTGGTTCCATGTGCAGGGCTTTGGGAATTGCTCTGTACATGTGTCCTGGAGCCTTGCAATCGACAGGTCATGTCTACTTCCTTAGCCAGTCAGTTTGATAAGCCCTAATCGCCTGCTTCAGCACCATTCTTTTCTTACTTTCTTATTTCTATTCAGTGCACACACACACACACACACATACATATATACATACATATATATATATATATATATATATATATATATATATAGTCAACTTATAGTCCTAAAAATTGCAAAAAACAATACATTTTGAAGATGACACAATGGGCTTCTGATTATTCAACAGTTGCATCAATAAATTAACTACAGTAAAATCTCACTCCAAGGTCCTACACCTTTTAGAAAGCACTTTCGACTGTTGGATAAAAGTGCTGTCTTAGTGTGCCCTTATATTTCTTAAAAAAAGAAAAAAGAAAAAAGCAGGGATCATTCCTCTTATGTATTTTGAGCTACTCTTCATATATTAATAATGATATTAGTGCAGTTATTAGTGAAGATAAGTAGATAATAACATTGCCAAAGAAGTTAATCCTTTCACTGGAGAGGATTGTTTCCAGGTATTTGTTACAAGAAAATAAAACATACAATGGGCTGGGGATTTGGCTCAGCAGTATAAGTACCTGTGTGGCAAGCACAAGATTGTTTTACTCCCGGTAACAAAAAAATAAAATTAAATAAAGCATATGACAATTTAGTGTTTCTGTTTTGATACTTAGATCTTTGATCTATTTTGACTTTAGTGCATGGTGATAGACATTGGTCTAGTTTCAATTTTTGGCATGTGGAGAACCAATTTTTCCAACACCATTTATTAAAGAGGCTATCTTTCTTCCAGTGAACGTTTTTAGCCCCTTTGCCAAATATCAGGTGGCTGAGTGTCTTTGTACTTAGACTTGCATCTTCTAATCTGTTCCATTGGTCCTCAGGTCTATTTCTTTGCCAGCACCATGCTGATTTTATCCCAGTAGCTTTGTAGTATAGTTTCAAGTCAGGAATTGAGATGCCTCCTGCCTTGCCTTTGTTGCCCAGAATTGCCTTTGCTATTCCAGGTTTCCTCTGTTTCCAAATTACTTTTAGGAATGTTTTCTTTAGATATGTAAGATCCAAAATGTACGCTAGAAATTGTAATAATGAAAGGGAAAGAAAGTGCTCAAAAGGGCAGAACTACTGGGACATGGGAGTACAAAAAAGGAAGGAAGGTAAAGATTATATGTATGTCGATAAACATATATAAATTTATGTATATGTATGTTAGATATATAACTATACTATTAATCTCTCTTAGTTCATCAAAAAGAATAGTTTGTGCTGTCATTGTTTGATTAATCATTTTTATATCTAGATTTTTGTAACCTGAACAACTAGTTCTGAGAGAACAATGTGTAACATATTAACTAGTATTAATTCCCTACTGTTTTTCTTTTGTTTTTTGAAATTCTGTATCATTTTAATCCTTTTTTTCTGTCTTGCTATTTAAAATAAAATTTTAAAAAACATATGATAACAAAAATAATTATAAAATGTCCAAGTGCTAATATGTAACTTTCTTTGACCTTCATGATACAAATGGTTTAATCATGCAGTCAAACATTTTCCACATGAAAGAAATCCATGAGTTTTAAAAAGACAAACTTACACTATCAGTATCTAAAATATCATTTGCATAGATATAGTGTTTTATAGGAAGTAGACAAGTTATTTCTAGGATGGCATTTTTTTATTAGTGGAAAAAAAATACTCATGAGTAAGTTTCCAACATTTAGTGAGGACACAGAATTGTGATAAAAATGTGAGACTTTTGCACATGTGCCAATTTCCCATGAGGACTGTGAACATTATTTACTGCATGTACAAAATAAAAACCGAAAAGGAAAACTGCAGGTTTTCTTTTATTCCTTTTAAATCAAGTAATGTCAGCCTGGGATTTTAGTGTGTTTTTCTGGTAGGTAGAGGCCACACCTCCTGCCTATTTTGAGATGGGAAGCTGTTTGTTTAAACATAAACAAACCTATTGCTAGGAGGGCTTTCAACAGTATCTCTGTTAACTCCCTGTCATGATGAAACCAAAATTGTCTGTACATGTCTCTCCCTTGATTTTACCACAGATAACTCTTGACTTTCCTGAAGTTATCATTCTCGTTTTCTTAGAGGCCAGGTGATGCAGTCTGGAGAAGAGCAAACTCTGCACTGCATTGGCTCTTGTAGGCACTCATAGGCCTAGGGATTTGACTCATTTCTACTCATGCAGTTGGTTCTAAAAATTATTTGGCCATAAGTGGGAGTAGATCGAATTAGCTATGTAAGTGATAGAGTCACAAGTTTAAGATTTTTAAACTAAAACACCAGGATAGTGAAGGTTGAGTGTAATATCAAAAAGGATGATAAAACTAGAGTCTTCTCATTCAAAAATATTAGTGAGAACAAAGGAAAAGTAATCTTCACTTCTCAACTTTTCTTTAAACGTTCCCCACTTGTGTATGGTTTTAAGTTTAAGTAAATAAAACATGAATATTGTAAACAACGAAAACCTAAGTATTGTAATCCAGTGTTTTGCACAAGTTCTGAGCTTGGTGCTATTCAGTGTATGGAGCAATAAATATATGAAGGAAATTTTACTTGCTACTTGGACAGACTAGATGTAAACACACAAAAACTTGTGGTGTGATAAACTCCAAGCAAGTGGCAAAAACTATGCTATGAAACTCAGCTGCTAACTGATCTGTACACAGTGTTAGTTGATGCACATAAGCACGGAAATTTGAGGTGTCTTTTCTCCCTGGGACGTCTTAGCTTCTCTGGCCACGGTGTACTTGGGTTCCTAAGGTCCCACTGCAGCACGGATGGCCTAGGTAAGTGCCCAGGTCAGTTGTCCTCTGCTGTCTTAAAATGAACTACTTTCTACACTTCCTTTGTTTTTCACTCCTGAAACCTAATGACTCATTTTGTAGCAGTATCTTTTGAACCACAGATTAATGGAAAACAATTCTGTACAATAAAATGAAGCCTTGTGAAAGAAATGAAAATGGTTGCTAGGAAAATCATCTAAGAATCTGTATCTTCTGAAAAAATAAAATGGAGAAATGATGAGGTTATCAACATGGTTCAACAACAAAACCAATTTTATTTTACAGATTAAAGTATTTCTAGAAATAATGATTTAAACTTAAGTAGAATTATTCAGCATTTCTCAAATCTCAGTAGATTTTCTTGAAAACACACATAGTAAAAGAATTCTATACCTCTTGCTTTGAGTGTTTCTTTGTTTAATTCCTGGTTGTCTAAATGAATCTAAAAAGTCCACTAAGTGAATTAAAATAGCAAAAACATATTCTTGTATGAAAATCTATTTGTTTGCTGTAAACACCCTCAGATCATTATATGTGTAAATATATATGTGCATATTTATAAAATATACATAATACATGTCATCATGTATAACAAAATGTAGCAAAAGAGCTGCATTTTAGTTGTAATTATATATACTAATTCGTAAGTATACACTTATATGTGTAAATATATATTTTTAAAATGAACAAAACTGCAAAGAGTTAGCTCAGACCTAAATTATGCAACAACTGGAAAATTCAGGGCCAATGGTATAATTTCCACCTGAAATAATGCCTTCTATGGCAAGTATCGAAACAGAGACAGTCAGTAATTCTGAGTGACATAGACAGTTACAGCCTCTGTGAGTCTGGGTCTCACATATTACCCTCACTCTCACGGTTCATGTTATCATTGTTGTGTGATTTAAAAATAGCAGCAGCAAGTATTATAACAATAAAAGTCCAGATAATGATACTGATAAAACTAGACAGTGATTGCTAGATTAGTTTAAAAGACCTAACTTTTAACTTGGTAGGCTTCTTCTTCTTCTTCTTTTTTTTTTTTTTTTTTTTTGGTAGGCTTCTTCTTAAGCAGATTCTTAAGCAATCTGGCTTCATCTCATATAAATACAATAATGGGTGTTGCTTGTGTTTGTTTTAAATTAGTAGCTTCAGCTGTTGAAGGGCCTAATGAATGCACCTTGCTTTGTAAAGTAGGTGATACTGGTTCTGTTACCATATGGGTGCAGCCCTTGTAAGATGTACTTTATTCTTTAAGGTGGGCCAGGTCCAGGACATGGGACATGGAATTACTGTCTTTTGTTCACAACTGTATGATTCAGAGGAAGTGGAGATTACCACATCCTTCCTGCTCCCTTTCAAATTAGATGCTAGGGTGAACACAGAGATCATTTTATATAAAGTCAAGTTGTATTAAATGATGAGAACTGAAGTATTTAACTAGAAAAAATAACAAAATTCTGTAAATTTAATTGAGATAATAATGACTTTTGTGGAAATTGTCTAAAACATGGTCTCAACACCTTTTTCTTTTTTTCTCTAATTAGATTTTAATTGATGTACAATCAGTACATACTTATGTTATACAATGTTGTAATTCCATACATGTAGACAATGTGGAATGACCAGTCATGATAACTAGCATTTCTTTCCCCTTAAATATTTATCATTTCTTGGTGTTGGGAAGGTACAAATTCATATCTTCTAGTTCTTTCTAAAATATATAATAGCTTATTGTGAACTAACATCCTACTATGTGGTAGAATGTGTGGCCTTATTCATCCTGTCTACGTGCATTTTGATGCCAGTTACTGAACATCCCTCTGGCCCCTCCCCATTCTAGCCTCTGGTCACCGTTTTTCTTCTGAGGATATAAAGAAAAAGCAAACTCAAAGCCAGTTCCTCTACATTCTCACGACACAGATCACTTTTGCCACCTGATGTGTGGGATTTTTCTAATTGGTAGAAATTAATTGTGTATTCTCTAATTTTATTCTGACATTATATACTTAGATGTAGTGTCACATTCCAGAGAGGGAGGGCCCTGTCCCCAAGATTCCCTTGTGCCCCATAGTGCAAATGCCAATCTAATGCCCCCAGTTGTCTTTTACTTGTGTTTCTTACCAGCTAGGTATGAAGGAGAGTTCCCACAACAAATTGTTTGTGTTCAATTAATTTGCTTGTGTGCCTTACCATTTACACATTTATTGTAAAGGTTATTACAAAGGGTGTAGATGAAGAAATGCATAAAGAAATGTACTGGGGGAAGGGTACAGAGCTTCCAGGACCTCTCCCAGTGTGCCAGTTTCCAGGAGCTTCCACATCTGCAGCTCTCAGATCCCTGAACCCTGTCTTTTGGGTTTATTGATGGAGACGTCATTGCATAGACCTTGGTGAAGCGTGACAATGGTGTAGAAAGGTAATCAAGGGACTCTAATGCTATCGTAACAGACTCGGGGAAATCCAGCAAGCTGTCTGTTTAGAGCCCTCTTGGTCTAGCTGGACAGCACTTCTTGGAAATGTGACTGTCTCTCTGAAATGGGGATCCCATGGTCGACTATCAGACCAGTTAGGTAAGGGGATTTCATTCTGGCCAACCATAAGACAGAAAGGCTGGGAAATATTAAAGTATTAGGGTTTTGTTTTTTATTTGTTTGTTTTTAGTTTCTATAACTTGCCTTGGCTAAAAGGAATTCTAGTTCCTATGGCTGGTCCAATCTGGGAGAAAAGTTGCATTCTGAAGCCTGCTTTTAAAGTCTAAAATGCCCTAATGTTATTATAGTTATTTGGAAAATATTAAGAGCTAGGACAGAGTAGTTGTGATATCTACATATGTACATATATATATATTCACAATCTCATATCTACTCTATACTTTGATGAAATCAATTTTTTAGCTTTCCCATATACATGACTCGATTCTTTCTTATATCTGAGCTGTATTTCATTGTGTATATGTACCACATTTTCTTGCCACTAAGGTGTTGGTGGACAGCTTAACTGATCCCATTCTTTTCAAAAATAACCATAGATAAAAGTAAAATATGGAAAATGAGAATGTTTCCTCAAGGTATGCCCAACATTATTCCAATTTTCTCTAAAATACTGCAATAAAGAAACTAACAACTTGGACTCTTAAAAATTTAATTAAAAGTAGCTCTTGACTTACTTAATCGTCTAAACTAATACATCATTGAAATCAAGCCAGTCTCTGAGTTTAGCTATATCTTCTGCAGTTATAATGGTGGCTGATTTGTATATATGTGTTTATATTTCATATAATAACCTCTCTGCACAGTGTTTTCACCTGTTTTATTGACACTATAGGTGCTCAAATTTAACAGAACACAGAATGTCAAATCTAGCCCTGAAGGTTAAAAGGAAAATAATAGTTATTCTCTTTTAGTATGGATCTGATAATTAAGAAGGAAGCATTTTAGCACATGTATTTCAGTGATTAATTTAAGCAAGCTTTTCTTGAAAATTTTCCTATACTGTAGCTCAGTGTCAAAGTCTGTTGCACTAACGGGCTAGAGACATAGCTCAGTAGAAGTTCCAGAGTTCGATTCCCGGTACAGAAAAGGTTCCATACCATTACATGTTGCCCTTTACCTTGCAGACATGGGTAATTCAGTGTCAAAGCCTCCTACTCCTTTGAATGCATTTTAAGCGTTGGAAGATATTTGAGCCTTCCATGTTGAAAGAGTCATTAAATTATGATGCTCTTTTACAACTAGAGGCATACTGTAAACAGGGGGGGGAAATGGTCAGAATTGTCTTATGCTTAGACTTTCTTTGCATTAAGAAATACTCTAAATGTAAGTGTGAGCCACAGGAAAGCTCAGCACCTCAGGGCCTTAAGGCATTTACTACCCCGAAGCCTGAAATTACTCCTCCCAAACCTTTGGAACCTGAAGACAAAATAGTCTTAATCAAATCTGCACCCACCATTACTGAACCTAAGTGTTCCTCTACTTGCCCTTCCAGTCTTAAGGATGAGGCTTCCAGACTAGCTTTAATCCATCCAGGCGTCTACAGGGATGTACGCATCCTTAGCTGAGTCTGTGCAAGCTCCTCAAGGGAAATATCCTTCACAGGAAGTACATGGACAATTTGGGACTTCCAGAATTCACGCACCTTCTTCTCTCAGGGACTTAAAACAGATCAAGTTAGATCTCAGAAAATTTTCAGATGACCCTGATAAGCACATCGAGGTCCTTAGAGAACTTGCTCAGACTTATGAGCTAGATTGGAAAGATGTAATGTTACTCTTCTAGCGAGAGACAAGCAGATTTGGAGATGAATATCATATTGCTAATTTTAGGAAGCCAAAAGATAGACAGCCAGGGGAATCACAAGTTCCAAATGGCACACAGCAGTCCTTATGCAAGAGCCATACTGGTCTAGCAACAAGATTAAGGAGATTAAAATAGGAGACATTTCAAATGTGTGCTCTTGAAGATCCAAAAAAGAAAAAAAACAAGCTTTCTAGATGTTTTAAGTTGTCAGTTATTTTTCAGGATAGAGATGAAAACTATTCTGATTTCTTAGGTCATTTACTAGTGGCACTAATAAAACATATTTCCTTAGATACTGATTTGACAGAGAGGTAAATCTTGCTTAAAGAAATGTTTATTACCCAGTCAGTCACCTCCGGATATTAGAAAAAAGTTACAAAAGATAGCCAGATAGTTCACTTGATACTTTAGTAAAAACTGCCTCCATAGTATTCTATAATTTGGACTGCGAGAAAGCCAGAAAGAAAAAAAAAGGACCAAAAAGTGGCTGCTTTTATTGTGGCCTTAAAAACACAGACCTTATGTCCGATTCTCAAGACTTCAGGAAGAACTCGAAGGCACACTGACCTGCTATCGCTGCCACAAGCCAGGCCACTTTAAGAGGGCCTGCCTTAAGAGGCCCCCCAAGCCACGCCCTAACTGCAAAGGTGACCACTGGAGGTCAGATTGCCCTGCCCACTGAGGCCCAGGTCCCAGGGTTCAGACCTATTCTCTTAGCTGGTCTAGTGGGCCTAAAGGAGGCACTTGTCTCCTCCCTCTGGCCAGACTGTCATCTCTGCCTGTCATCTCCACAGAGGAGCGAGCCCTGTGTAATCATGACAAGAGGTAAAAACCAGCCAATTGCTGGACATTGGCACATGTCTCTTTGTCCTTCTCAACTCTGGCCTTCCTCCCAGGCACTGTACCTCAATAAAGTCACGAAAACATATGCTGCTTAAACTGTAATTGGGATAACTTTATCTTCATTCTTTCCTTTTAGTTATGCCTAAGAGCCTGACTCCAATTCTGGAAAGATCTATCCTGACCTAATGTCCAGGTTGCCAACAAACAAAGAAAATGATGCTGAAACTGGTTTTTACAAACATAGTACATATTGTTGTTTATTATAAAAACTTATGGTTTTTCATTTGTCAAAATAACATATTAATCTAGTTTTCCTACATTATCAAAAATTTAGAGATAATTTTAACTAAAGCTAGAGGGATTTATGAAAAAATGTCAGACCCCATCAATTTTGGGGGGAAAAAAAGGACCAATGAGCCAATGGGTTACAACTGCTATAACTTAGGAACAGTTTCTAAACTTACCTGTCAGCTCTAATGCTGACACTTCGAATATATATGCTTTGGTTAAAATTTGTTGTTGTCCAGAAGGTGTGAAACCACAAGGCAGCCTACAGATGAAACCAATAACAAATATACTAGGTTCCTTTTAGACTCCTTTTACTGAGAGTCTCCAGATATTGTCCAGAGAATAAATTATATGACATATAGTGAGGCCTTAATAAATTATACTCAACAGATTTTAAATTACACTGATCTTTCTCTCCTAAATGAAGAAGTAAAAGTAATAAAACAGCCCATCCTCTAAACTCAGATGACATTAGACATTCTAACAGCACAGGAGACACTTATGCAATTGTAAAAACTAAGCATGTACAGTCCTGATCCTTCTGCTAACATCTCAGTAGCTGTTCAAGACATTAGACAGCAAATTAACGACGTGTTCGACATGTTCGACTCTAAAATTCCCTGGACCTGATCCTTTTCCTCCTTATGAGAAACTATTATTAGCTCCTCTTGGTAGAAATCTTTGGTAACTATACTCATAATTATCCTGTTGAGTCTATTGTTTGGCCGGTGCAAACTTAATCATTTCTTTGGCTTTGTCTCCCAATTTAAAGCTGTACCCCTGCCCAAAATGAAAATGCCTGGTATCTGCTGTGGGCCATTAGTTAGAACATCTGCAGAGTATTTCTGAGGGCCATTCAACAATTACAACCCCCTTCAGCCTGAAAAAACTGGATTGGTCATTAACCATTACTCCCTCATGGCAGTTTGGGTTACTTCTTTAGAGGGGGAACGCTGTAGGCAGTTGAGTTAGATAGAAATAGTACAGGCAGTCAGACAGGGCATGACCCTCAAGGGAGCTGGCAGAGAGGACCAGAGGAGACAGACACTTCCTGCTGTCAGCCAGATCTCAAGACAAAAGACAAAACAAATGCAGCCACACCCTAGGTATAAACATTAGGGATTAGGTATAGATTATTTTCAGGAAGCCAGGAACCACCATCCCAACCCCCTACAAGAAGAGTCCCTGCTCCTTAAGAATGCCTGCTTGCTATGTGTGTGTGGGCGTGCTCATGAGTACACGTGTGTCTGCCTTTTAAATGGAGAGGCTTCAGGGTGGGGAATGTTGCCAATGTCACTCCTTCACTTCTAATGCAATTGTAAATAGTCTGTCTTTTAGAAGGGTCGCAGATTTTTAAAAATTTTTATTAGCACATGTTTTCAGTACGTAGTGATTGCATCCATCGTGGGGCTTTGGTGCATGTGCACCGCACATTTTAATTTTTTATTGCTTTCCCTCCTCTTCCTCTGGCCTTCCTCTCCCCTCCCTCCATCTCTTGGTCCTCTCCCCTTCCCCTTTTGCAAAGGATCTTTCTCCCTGATTCATATTATCTTCTACTGAACTGCATCACTGATTTATACTTTGTGTTTCTTATATAAGAGAAACTGTGATTTTTGAGCTTGTGGGTCTGATTTATTTTACTTAGCGTTACGATCTCAAGGTATCTAATCTTAGCCCACTCGCCTTTTTTTTTCTCAAACTAAACAGTTTGAGAGACGTGTCAGAGATACTATTTTTAGAGTAGTTTCAGTTCTTATATGAGGTCATTTATTTATTGTAAAGAAGTTTCACAGATAATACGCTCGTTTATGTAAGCTATAGACAGTTATACACCTGCGTATTGCAATGTGCACAGAAGGGTGCGGTGGAGAAGGGCCTCGCGCTTAACTCTGTCACTGCGTTGCTTGATTTTGTTGCACAGATTTGTGTCTCACATTTCTACAGAATGGTGAGAGACAGCTGTGGCCTGGGCGAGGCGGGAGTGGAAAGGGAAAGCGCACTGGCAGCATTAGAACTGAGGGAAAGTTCGATGAGCTGCACCACCAAGTCAAGGAGCAGAAACCCCCAAGCCTCGCTGTCCTGCACAGGAAGCCCAGCGCTGTCCAGGGGCAGAGTGGCCACCTGGGATATTCCTGAACCGAAAGCGAAGACTGAACATCCCAGGAGCAGGACAGAGGTGCAAAGCTCCAGCTGAGGGTAAGAACCCGCACCGAGGCCGGTGACCCCTATCCCGGAGCCGAAATGCCCATGCGCGGGATCCCCGGGGGCCCAGGTGCAGAGCTTCCAGATGGGAAACAGAGCAGGGCGGCAGCGGCTGCCTTCTTTCCTTCTGCAGGCTCCACGCCTGAGCTCACAGGAAGCGGGCCCCATGCTCCTAGGGCCAAAGCTCCACGAGGCAGGTAAGAAGTGGTTTAGAGGCCACCCGGGACTCTGGTGACTCACGTCTGCCAGCTGCCAGCGGAGGTGCAGAATCTGAGAAACTTCGCAGCAACGAGCCAGATTACAGGAGCAACCGGCTTCTCCAGGAGGGCGCAGAGCCCATCGTTCCTCCTCTGGTGGCCAGGTGTGTTCCCTTCAGGAGGGTTTAACTGGGGCAGACAGCCAAGGCCAAAGATCTACAGCAAGCTGGGCTTGGAGCGCCATCTCGTGTCAAAAAGGAGGCATTGACGCTCGGTTAAGGGAATCCCGCTTTCAGCACAGACAAGACTGTGACACAAAGAGGGACACAAACCAGCTAGAGGACTAAGCATGGAATAAAGACCAGTTCCTCAGTGAAGAGGCATAGGTGTGCATCCTTGCGAACTATGATCCAACAGAACCAAGACCTCGTCAGATGGAACAAACTAGAGGCAAGTGACTGATCCTCGTGAGGTGGAAACAGGAGGCTTTTCAGATCAAGATCTCAAAAGCCTATTTTGGGAAACTCAGCAAACTCTAAGAAATCACCAAAAAGAAGTTTTGGAATGTACTGGATTAATTTAACAAAGACACCTTTAAACTAATTTTTTGAAAAATCAAACAAATTCTGGGGCTGGATTAGACTGCATTTAGGGACACAGTGGAGACCTCAATAGCGGGTTTGATCAAGCAGAGAATCGGTGAGTTCCATTAAACACAGGCTAGTAAAACACACCCGGTGAGAGTAGAGAAAAGAAAAAGAGTGAAGAGAAATGCAGGTTATGTATGGGATACTTGGGACAACACTGAAAGAGTAAATCTCTGGTTCATTAAGACCCAAAAGGGACTTGAAAGTGACAGAGGAGTAAAAAAGTCTGTTCAGTAAGAAAATAGCATAAAATTTTCCAAACCCGAAGTAGCCAGGTAAGTGTGTTCACCAGCTATTCATTACTATAATGAATACTTGTGATAATCAAGTTCTAAAGACAGAAGTTTTACTTCGGTGGACAGTTTTAAAATTTGACATCTGGTCGGCCCTGTTGCTTTGGGCCTGTGGTGACCGTCATGACAGAAGGTGGTGTCGGTGCAAAACCGCTCACTGCCAGACTAAGACATGGAGGAGAGAAGAAAAGAAAAGGCTCCCACTCTCTCCTTCCAAAGCAAATCCTTCAGAGAAGAACACTTCACAATAGTCCCTCCTCTTTAAATTTCCCCCACATCCCAATAGCACCAAGCTAGGACTCCTTAAGACTCAGGCCTTTAGGGAGGTCCCAAGTCCAAGCATCCACATCAAAGAAGTTCAAAGGTCACCAAATAGATTCTATTCAGACTTCACTAGTCCTCCTTAAGTTATAATCAGACTATCAAAGGTAAAGGAAAAGGTGGGTCCTGAAGTCAGCAAGAGGAAAAAGCAAATGTCATGTAAATTTCTCTCAATATGCCTGGCACAGACCTCTCAGTGGAGACTTGGCAGGCCAGGATCAAGTGGGGTGATGTATTTAGAATGCTACAGGACAAAAAGGCCAGCCCAGAGTACTGTATCCCACAGGGCTCTCTTTTAGAGAGAGAGTAGAAATAAGATACCCAGAAATGTAAAAGCTGAGAAAATTCACCACCACCAGGCCTGTCCTATAAAAGATGCTAAAGGGAATTGTCTAAACTAAAAGAAAAGACTGATGATATGTAGCAAGCTGACAGTAAGACATACACTGGTAAAAGTAATATTTCAAAGGGATTCAGAATATGCCAATGTGGTAATAATGGAATGTAATCCACTTATACCCTTACCATGAAGTCTAGAAATAGAACTATTTAAAAGGATTGTAACTATAAAAAATTGTCAAGAGGTGAATGATAGAAAAAGTTGGAAATACAAACATCAAAGTTTAGTATGAGGGGTAGTAGGATGGAGCTAAAGTGTTGAATTCTATTTTTTATTTTCTTTTTTTAATTTTCAAAATTAAGCTTTTATCTGTTTAGAATAACTTAGTATGACTATAAGACTATTTAAGCCTCATGGTAACTAAAAGGCATAATTTTATGATGGATACAATAAAAATGAAGAAATCAAAAATACTGCTAGAGAAAAATCATCTAACTACCAAGGAAAATAGTAAGACATGAAGAAAGAAACAATCTATGACACAGCACAAAGCCTGGAGTGGTGGTGTATGTATATGGGTAATCCTAGTTTTGGGAGGCTAAATCAGAAAGATTACAATTTTGAGCCCAGCATGGGCAACTTAGTTAGAACCTGTCTCAAAATAAAAAATAAAAGAGGAAGTTGAAGTCATAGCTCAGGGTAAAGGTCTGGGACTCAATCCCCAGCAGTATAAAAGCAAGCATGGAATACAGCCAGCACTACCCCAGGATCGTTAACTGGGTGTCAATTTGAAGCTCCAAACTGACTGACTTAGCACAGGTCTGTGTGGACAGTGGACTTAGCAAGGAGGGATGATCCACCACGGATGTGAATAGCACCAAATAATAGGATTATAGTCTGGATGGAATAAAAAGCCAAAGAAGAAGGAAGTCTCACTTCTGTTTCTTTGGAGAGCTGCAGTCTCCACCATTGCTTTGGATGCAGGCTTCCAGGCCTCCACTTCAGGCTTTTTAGCCTTTCAGTATAGACACACACATATGACTAATGTATTTTAAAAATCACTACTCTGGTGAATTATAACTAGTACCCTCCAAAAACAGTCAAAAAATCCCACAAACAACAAAATGCCCCAGTAGTAAGTCCTCATTTACCATCAATAGTATTAAATATACAGGTAGAATTCTCCAATGAAAATACGTTATACTCACTGAATGAAAAAAATAACAAGACACCTATATGCTACCTACAAGAAGATCAGTTCACCTACATGATTGTGCATAAGCTGAAAGTGAAGGGATGGGAGAAACAATCCACACAAATCAGAGCTAAAAAACAGCAGCAGTAGCTTTACTTATATCCATCTGTATTGGTTAGCATTCATTAGTAGAACAGATTTAATTTCAAAAAATCATTATAAAGGATTTATTAAGTAACCTTAAAATAGCTGCCTGCAGAATCCTGGTTAGAAGAATGCAAAATGGCCACCGGGTGCGCTGAGGAACAGGAGGATTCTGTGGAAAGTCCATGGCCCAGAGCTTCTGCAGAGTAGGGTGCGATTCCATGTCAGAAAGCTTAAGTTCTGCCTTGGAAGGCTGAAGGAACTGGAGATGAATGTTCAAAAACTATGGCAAAGATGGGAGCTCCTCCTAAGAGGCAAAGGGAAGACTTCTTTCTTCTTTACTTTTTTTCATTCCATCCAGTTTGTGAGCCTACAGCCTAGGTGGGTCTTTCCTGTCCAGTGCACAGGCTACAAGTTGGTCTTCCACAGACATGCTCAGAGCTGTGCTCTCCTGACCCCACAGACATTTCTTAATCCATTCAGGTTGGCATAATACAGTTGATGATCATACCTTCAAAATAGATCCTAACTCTAAAACTGTAAAAGTAGGTAAGGAAGGACAATGTATGATGATAAAGGGGTCAATTCAGCAAGAGAGTATAGCAGTTGTAGTATACATGCACTTAAAAAATAAAGCAAATGCCAGCAGACCTAAAGGGAGAGAGGCACAATGTGATAATAGAGGATTTTAACACAAGGCTTTCAGCAGTAGACAGACCACCTGACGTGACGTGTTCCACTGCAGGATGGCTGAGCTCTTGCTGAACCTCCCATTCAAATCCCTAGAAATAACAGAAATAACTTACAATAGAAACAAAGCTTCAATTCCACTAGAAAACAAGACAGAGTCCT
The DNA here is from genome assembly GCA_004027295.1 of Dolichotis patagonum. NCBI lineage: Eukaryota > Metazoa > Chordata > Mammalia > Rodentia > Caviidae > Dolichotis > Dolichotis patagonum. The sequence continues at coordinate 114,544 of PVJX010001185.1, read as the reverse complement.
TTGGTGGGTCACAAAACCTCTCAGTGAGGACAAAAAAGGAGAATGCTGGAGTCAAGACAAAGAAAAACACCACTGATCCAAACATTCATGACGTAAGACTGCTGTAAAATGCGGAACCAGCTCCAAGAAACCTGGGCCTGCACCTGGGTAGAGGGATACAGAGATATGGGTACAGGATGGGCGCCCTGAGACAATCCACATGGGATGGTTAATCAGGGTCCAGAGAAGGAACACAGAGATCAGGCTCTGAACATGAGACCGCTAATGCATAATGTGAGCAGCAGAACTGATTTGGGTTACCTGGAGTAACTTACTGCAAGAAGCAGGATGTGCATAGAGTAAGGAAAATGATATGATTAATGTTAAATTGCATCTTGGTGTATTTTGGAAAAGGCTGTAAAATAAAGCACCTACAGTAGGCAAGTCCTCAAATGCATAATAAAAGCAGGAGTGACAGACAGAAAGCTGAGCTCCAGTATTTTCATGAACACACCTATGCCAGCCAATTCCATCCTTGATATAACTGGGTATGGGTCTGACCAGTGCATGAAAGACCCTTCATCAAAAAGGTGGCCTCTAGCAGTGGATTGGTGACTTGTGCAGCACTATGGTCAAGTGATGTGGTAAATGATAAGGCCTCCTCTCCCCTCCCCGAGAGAGGAAGAGGCCCAAAACTCAGAAAGTACAAGCTTGTTCTGCCCCAGTGAGGACAAACAATAGTCAAAAGTAACAGAGGTAAAAACAAAAACCCTCAACTGACAGCAGGCACACAGCCCAGCAAGGAGACTCGCCAACCAATCAGAAGAAGACACATTGGCCTGACCCCTTTCCCTCCACCATGCCCTCTTACAACCCATAAAAGGTGCTTCTTCTGCCCCACCAGTGCCTGGCCCTGGTCTGGGTAAAGTGCCTCTTCTGCTTCCTTTGATTAAAACCTGTCATGTGACTTCACAGTGTGTGTTCTGTTTCTTGGTGTGGGGTTTGGCCACTTTATCATCATCGCTTATAAATCTGTAACTAACACATCACTGGAATATTCAAAACATAATATCCACATTTCAGGAAAGGAAAAACTAGAGATAGTAAAAAGAGCAATGGTTGCCAGAGGTCTGGGGAGGGTAGAGGAGAAAGGAGGGGTGGCTAAGTGGAGCAGAGAGGATTTCGGGGGCAGTATATATACTCTCTCCGTCATAATGGTGGATGTATGGAACTAGGCATTTGTCCAAACTCATAAAATATGCACCTTCAAGACTGAAGCCTATCCTACCCTGTGGGCTTTGGGTGTAACGTGTCAGTGTGGATGCAGGGACTGTGACAAACGCCCCATTCAGTTGTGACAACAAGGAAGGCTTGTAAGTGCTATACATGGGAAATCTCTGTGTCTTCCTCTTAATTTTCTGTGACCTTCTTTTTAAAATTCTTTAATTAAAACAGTGTGAGCAGTGGAACAAAACATGAAGTTCAGAAACAGATGCAAGCATATATATGTTATGAAATAAAGGTGGAATATTTTATTAGTGAGATGAGAGTTTTAGATAAACAGAATTGAAGCAACTGAAAAGCCCCTTGAAAATGAATTGAAAATGAATTAATATGTCCCATACAGCATGAAAAATGCCAGTGGGCCAGTGATCTATGTGCACAACAAGCAGCCATGAAACTACTAGAAGGAAATTGGACGGTCTGGGGAAGCCTCTCTCTCTCTCTCTCTCTCTCTCTCTCTCTCTCTGTGTGTGTGTGTGTGTGTGTGTGTGTGTGTTTCATGTACTTACTTTCACACACAAAAAAGAAAATGCCAGAAGGGTGAGCCTAAAAGTAATAAATATATGATGAAAAGTAACGGAGATGATAAGAAAAGCTGTATCTCCAAGCCTTCCTCCATTAAGTGTTCCAACACTAAAATTTACTTAAAAAAACACTGAGATGAGGAGAACACGATGCTGCTGTCTTTCAGGGAGTAGAGAGCAGTTACACTGCCGAGCATTCTGAACACCTTGGCAGCTTCTACAACTGTGAAATATCTAGTTTAAGACTAAAACAGAGCAATGATGAGAATGTGGAGTTTACAATAACCGAGGAGACAGCAATCAGCAATTTCAACTTTCTTAAACTGAATTTCTCAATTAAAAAAATGGGCTACCAGTTGGACCTGTCACACGTGTCTGTGTTCCTAGTACTCTAGGAGGCTGAAGCAGGAGGATTAAAAGTTCAAGCCCAGGCTGGGCAATTTAGCAAGAACATATCTCAAAATAAACTGCATAGGCTAGGGATGTAGTTCAGTGGCAAGGCCGTGTTCAATCCCTACTATCTCCCCCATCCCTCTAAAAAAAATTCTGGTTAGAATTCTTCCCACCTTCAGCATGACTGCCACATAACTCACCTTTGTGAAAAAAGAAGGAGAGGAAGAAAGAAAGAGGGAAGGAGAAGAAGACAGAAAAATGCAGGATAGATGGCAAGAATGTGAAGGTGATAGACTTGATAGGACTTTTGATCATTTAGTTGAAACAAAAGGATTCCAGTTTCTAAGAGATGTCCAGTAGTACATGGGTAATGCCCAAAGCTGCAGAGACAGGTCAGAGACCAAAAGCTGAAAACCTGAACTTAGGGGTATAGCTGAGGTATTATAATAAAAGCATAATTAGTATAAACACAAGAAGGTTAGAAGGAAAGAAAGATCTGAAAATGAAGACGCTAGGAATAAATGGTGATCTAGAGATGTGGAGAAGGCCAAAGACAAAGTGCTAAAGTATGCAAATATGTAAAATTAAAATAATACTTGGGACATATTCTTTGACATCTGGTGACTATTTGGTGAAGCATTTTTTAGATAAGGTGGGATGGATATCAAACTCCACTGAAAAGTAAATGAAACATGAGAAAAAGACAAGAAGCAGTGCATATTATTTCTTTTCTTTCTTTCTTTCTTTCTTTCTTTCTTTCTTTCTTTCTTTTCTTTCTTTCTTTTTCTTTCTTTCAGAAATTTGTGCACAGAGGATGAAATGTATGGTGGTAGTCCAAAGCACAAACACACAATGTGTTGTTTTATTTCTAATATGAGAAATATTAAACATATTTGAGGTAGAAGGATCCAAAGGAGTGAGAGGCCAGATAAAGAGGTGAAGTTAACTCATGAAGCCAAATCCTGGGAGAAAGGATGTTGATTTCTTTCCTAAAAAGATAGCAGCAGAATTAAAGTAATTCCACAGAAGGAGGCACCTTGCCAGGCTTCCCTAGAGGAGTAAAGAGGAAAGCCTCAAAACACTATTGTTTCAGATTAAAAATTTCCTTTCCTCACCACATGCCCTGAGACCTTGCAAACTAATCCCTATGTCATCTTTATTCTGTTCACATTCAGCCCATTTGTTACGGCTTCCAATAATATGTACTCCAAAAACCCCATGCAGATATAGGTGGGGCTTTTCAGAGGTGGCTCCATCTATCCTGTGTGATGCTGGGATTAGGCATGTGATGCTAGGTTTAAGGATGTGAGATTACTATAGTCCACTGATTGGCTTAGCATAGTTTTGAGTATGGATAATGGGGAGACACCCTGGATATCGGTGGTGCCACCAAAAAGATAAGTAGCCTGGAAGGGATAAAAGGGAGAGGCAGACTGCTGCTGCCCTGTTTGGCTGCTTCCTGCCTACTCTACCACACCATGAACTGATTCTCTTCTGTGATGCTTCTCTGACATGACACTCTCTTGGAGTCAGCAGAACTGAAACCTTACAAACCATGAAGTAAATACACCTTTCCTTCTTTAATTTATAGGTGCCAGGTATTTTATGCCAGAAACAAGAAAAGTAACTACTGTAGATTTTGGCACCAGGAGTGGGACTGTTGCTGTGACACTACCTGGTCATGTGGCTGAGGAACCTTTGAAACTGGCTTGTGGAAAAAACTTGGGAAGGTTTGAACAAACAGCCCTAGAATGCTATAAACTGAACTTGAGAGGAGATTGTGGTTAGAGCTCTGAAGATCAGAATGATGATAGAAATGCTGCCAGTAAAGACCAGGTTTAAGAGGTGTTAGATAGGAACAAGAACTGTATTGGCTGTTGGACTCCAGAAAGTGTGTGTTATGCTTTGTTTAAAAACAATGCTCTTGTCCAGCATATTTTTTTTACCTGAGACTGAGCTGAGGGTTTGTAGACTAATTAATGTGGCAGAAAAAATTTCAAGGCAGCCTAATGTTGAGGCAGTGGCATGGCTGTTATTGAGAGCTTTCAGCTAGATCTACATTGATAATCAAGAACAAAAGGTCCTCTAGAACTTTAAAAGTGTTGAGTTTATCCAGAAGGAAATATCCAGTAAAGTTGAGGCCTGTAGAGATGGAAAAGAGGAGAAATTGGTTGCCAAAAAGACAAGGGAAAAAAAGCCAAGAGTATTTTAGAAGAGAACAACAGAAAAGATGGCCTGAGAACATCACAAGAGCCAGCAGGAGCCCATTCTTTGTAGCCTAAAAGTTGCAGAGATGAAGGATTTTGCTTTGAGCAGCAAGCCCTAGAACACCATGTTCCAGAATGGCAGTGACCTAGGAAAGTTGTTTCTCAGGACTGTTTCATAGGTGTTTGAACTCTACAGCCAAGAGAGAAGGAATCCTGGGTAGTACTGCAGCTGGTGGCAGAACTTGGTGTCATCCACATGGTACTGGTTTTATGTGCATGCATAATGCAACAATTGTGTGGTCAAGAAGGCTTTCACTCAGATTTCAGAAGGCCTAGGAGGCTGGGTAGTGTGCCCTAAGAGAGCAGTGTGTGAAGTTGAGTGTGACGCTGAAGGTACCAGGGGCTATTCCAAAAGATTGGAGAAGCCAGGAACATGGATCATCTGAGCAAAACTACAAGAGAGCTGGCTCAAAAGAGAAGCCATGTGAACTATAACCATCTGCAGTGTCAACAGAGCAGAACTCTTTGATGTTCACATATTGCCAGAGATTACCCTAGATGATAGACATGGAAAAATGGGATTCAATGTTTGCCCTGCTGGCTTTTGGACTTGCTTTGGTTCCATTCCTTTATATTGCCCTACTTGTAATGGAAATGTTTACCTTGTTCCACTGTATTTGGAAATGTTTAACTTTCTTTTCATTTGTATAGGGTCTTGAAGTTAAGAGTTTGCCTTAAGTCTCAGGGGAGACTTTGGCCTTGGACTCTTCAATAGTGCTGAAACTGTGAGGGCTTTGGCAATTCTTAGAGATGGAGTTTTGCATAAAGGAATGTGCATGAGTCTTTGGGAAAAGAGGCCAGGAATGGAACATTATGACTTGTATCTAGATGTTCTCCCTAAAGTCTCATGTGCTCAGGTGGGGAGCTTTGAAGGTGGCCGGGTTAGTGTGTGATGCTGGGACATAGAGGAAGGTCAAAAGGCTGGTGGCTTGGAAGAGATAAAAAGAAGAGGTAGGCTTGCTTCTGGAGGTTCTACCGCTTGTTCCTCACTGCTGTCTACCTGTCATACCATGAACTATTTCTCTTCTGCAATGCCCCTCTACCATCCCTCCCTGCCTTGGCACCAGCCAACTATGTACTGAAACCTTTTACAAACTGTGAAGTAAATCCACTTTTTCTCCTTGAACCTGTGAGTGTCAGGTATTTTGTACCAGCAATGAGAAAAGTAACTAAGACATCATTAATGTGTCAAAAACTCTCTGACAAGTAGGGATCAAATACATACCTGGATAGCAAGAATTTCTCTTCAAAATTATCTTGTGACACTCAGAACTGGAGTGTCTCTCCTTGTCTCTGTTTACTAGTCTTTCCAGTTCCTCTGGAAGCAAAGCTGTAAAGACTTAGAATCTGTTGTAGTCAGGAGTTGTGAGGAGAACAATGAAAATCAGGACATGGAATTTATAATATTATTTAATGATGGTCACCCAGAGTTAACACAAGAAACTGCAGGAAATCTATCCACAACACCAAAGACACACAATATTCAACCAAGGGCCTGAATCCCACAGCAATGAGTCCAGATGAAGACCCAGAGCTCAGGACAATATCTCCCACTAGTCCAACTGGAGGTCTAGAGCCCACAAGATGGACTCACGCCAGTCTCTTTTATGGATCTGTGTTAGGAAGGCCCAAAGGTCAGCAGTGGAAGCTAGAAAGTCTATGCCAGCAGGATGAAGGAGCTGTGCTGGTAGGTTGAGGGTTCTAAACTGGAGTTGAGAAGTCACGCTCATAATAAAGACCAGGGCTGTGCTGAAAAGCACCACAGCCATCCTCAGTGACATGGAGGCCCTGAGCTCCTCTGATGATAATAAGCACAGTAGAATACATGCCAGGAAGCGAGTTCCTCCTAGTGATTAAATGGCACATGTCTTCCCCTCCAGAGCCAGGAAGCGATGCTCAATGTAAGGACCAGAGCTCCTCCAGGAGAACCAACGGCTCAAATAGCAAAACTAAGAGAAAACCCACAATGCCTCAATGCCTCCCTTCTTCTTCATGTCTCTATTTATGCTGGCAACTTTCCTCAGGTGGAACATCTATGCTCAGCACCATGGTGATTTAATTCTGCTGGTGTTAAGTTGACCACCAATTTTTAATCTATAGCAGAATCAGATGCTGGTTTTGAACAGCAGGTTGGCTCTCTGGACCATTTCATGGGCACAGAGAAGCACTGCTCCTTAGTGAACAGAGTGGGGAGTAGCCGCCTCTTGTTCCTGGGATGCTATCACTGTGCTTTGCAAAATAATAAGCTGGAACCTGAAATAGCAGCTCTTTCATAATGCCGTCTAATAAGTAGAGAGCAGCCATCAACGTTTTGAAAAACCCCACAGTGTGGTTATTATCTCGCACAATAGAACTTTAAAAAGTTAATTACATAGTTGCATTTTTTTTTTTTATTTTTAAAAGGGCTACTGTTTCAAATGTGTTGATGTCTACTGTGGTAATAAGTGTTGGTCAACAGAAATCTATCAATTGTATTTTTAAAAAATATGATTGATTGCCTTTCAAGGTGCATGTATCCACGAATGAGTAACTACCTGTTTTTTTTTTTTTTTGTTGTTGTTGTTGTTGTTTTTAAGAGACTGATCATTTTGAGAGCAATTCTTTGGGTACTTTTCCATAATTACATGATTTAATTGCTGGAGAAGTTAAAATTGTCACATGTGCATATTTTAAAACTTGGAAATGTAAAATTCTAACCTTCATAAAGATACTCCAAATGGATGATGCTTGGTGAGCTTCAAACTTAAAATTTTAAACCACAAAATTTATAAATAGCATTGATTTGCATGAACAACTAGTTTTCAAGAGAACAAACAGGTTTTACTTAGTTAAGCAGTATGTATTTTGAAAATCAAGAGTCAAGTTTAGTACAGAAAATCAGTGCTATTATTACTGCATTTTAATTAACCATGTGGAAAAGCCTTTTTCCCAGGATAGTTATGAGTTCAAATTTAGAAATTTAAAATAAGGTCTTAAAACGGCTATGTTAAAACATTAAAATAAGACAAAAAGCACATTTAATCACATTGTCGTCACTACATTCTAAAATAACTTTGTGGTACAAACGTGTATTTCTAATATAAAGGTTTTCTTTACATATGCTTTTACATTTCCGCTTAGATTTTCATGATGTTTATGGTGTATTTATTTAGCACGTTATCACACAGATTTCCGTAAAACACCCTTGATAACTAGTGGCCTAAACAGTTTGAGATTCCTTTGACCTTAGCAACTTTAACTTCTAAATTTGCTGTTGCTTCATTTTAAAGCTTAAGCTCCAATTGCTCGCAAACACAGCTACTGCACATAGGAACTCGGGAAAACAAGTCAGTCCCTCCAATTCCCTACTGGAGAAGCCTTGCACCACCTCCTCAGAGGACCAGGCGCTACTCCCACCCCAGGCCCAGCCTCCTGCCCGCCTCCATCCAGCACAAGGCTGGCCCTGCAGGGCTGGGCGCCGCTCTGGGCTTCCGAGTCAGAGACTGCACAGCCCGGCGCGATCCCAAGGTCGTGACTCAACCGCCGGAAGCCTTGCCCCAGATCGAGGCGGACGGAAGCATCCCCGAAGCAGCAGTGCAGAGGCAGCAGCCGAAGTCCCGGCAGCAAACCCCCAGGTACCCGCCGGGAGAAACTGAGTCTTCAGGTTCCCGGGGCAGAGAGCTCGGCCGGGAGCTTTCGGGCGAAGCGGGAGAGAGGAAGTGGAAGGGGAAGGGACGGGCGGAGGTCAGCGGTGCGGAGGGCTGCGGGGGTCGCCCTGACACCTGAGGCCCGGCCGGCGCCGCCGGGGCGCTCTCGCAGGCCCCCGCAGCCTGCAGGCCGGAGCCCCCAGCGAGGGGAGCGCGGCCCTGGCGGAGGCGTGGCGTCCCCACCCTCCCGGCCGAGGCCACGCCCCATTTGCCAGCAGAGGGGCGTGGCGGGGAAGGAGGGCCTTGGGTTTTGGCGCTCAGAGTGGGTGGGCGGGGACTCTGCGGCCAAAAATTGGAGGAACCCAGAGTGCGGAAGGAGATCTGCGGCTTGACCTGTGTTTTCTGTAGGGCCCTGGGCAAGTCCTGTTCCTTCTGATGCTAGGTTATAACTTCCCTTCCGCCCTCCTTCCCTCCATTCCTTTTGTCCTCTCCCCCCCTTCTTTCCTTTCTCTTTTATTTACATCTTTCAACTTTATTCTTCACTGCTTTCTTTCAACTTGAAGAAGCATGTTTTTACTTCTCAGGCTCTAGATGCAGTGGTTCCTCTCTTCCCAGCTGCTCCTCACCCCTTGATTCCTCTTCTGTTCCTGTGCTGAGGGTCCCCCAGGCCAGACTGCCTCCATCCACCGGGCCCTTCAGGTCCCTGTCTCTGGCCTGCAAGATGGTGCCCTCTTCCAGGCCCTCAAAGGCACTTTCCCAGTTCTCCCAGCATTCCCCTGATGCTGGTTCACGGTCTTTTTCCCTTCCTTTTATTGCTTCCAGATTTTGGAAATTCCCCAGAATTCCCCAGAATTAAATGAGTTTCTCCTCCTGTTCCTCTGGTATGCGTGTGTTCTGGGTAATTCCATGGAGTCGTGTGGAATGGCCTAGAATCAGGATACTGATGACTTCCGCCCTCTTGCTCTAGAACAGCTACTCATCTTCCGCCCCACCTGTATTTCCGAAGGTCCCCTGACCGTCAACAGGTTCATTCGGTATGGCATACATTTCAGATGGAATGAATCACCTTCCAGTTCCAAGCTGGCTCCTCATGGACACTTCCTGCAGTTCATGACCCACACCAAGCAGGGATTTAGCTAGGAGCCTTGGGACCATCCTTGTCTCTCCTGCCTCTCCCTTTTCCCAGCCGTCACTCTGCCGGGAAATTCTACTTCTTCAGTGTGTGTGTTGCCTAGGCATCAGCAGTCACTGGTCTATGGTAGTGGTCTGTTAGCAGGTTCCCCTGCCTTGTTCCACACCGAACAATGAACCATATTATTTTCCTAAAATCAGTACATTATATTTATTTCAAAACCACAAATAGAATTGGGCATGATGGGATATGCCTGTAATCCCAGCACTTGGGAGGCTGAGGCAGGAGGATCAATCACAAGTTCAAGGATCAATCACAACCACTTTGGGTTACACAGTGAATTCTAGGCCAGCCTGAAGTACATAGCAGGACCCTGACTCCAAACCAACCAGATCCTACCTATTGCAGACAGGCCCAGCCCTTCCAGCCAATATATTGCTTTCGGACCATAGCTTAAGCTCATCCCTGTCAGTCTCACAAGAAAGAGCTCCCCCGTTTCCTTGCTCCTGCAAATCCTTGAGCCTAAAACTCCCCCTTCTCACCACCTACAGAATGTCTGCCTAATCTTTCAGAGCCAGCTTCTTGGAAAAATTTCCTGACCATCACAGAGCTTTCTTTTGTTTGAAGTTTTGTAGTTCTTGGTAACTTACCCGGTTCTAGAGCACGAGTGGCTTGAGACCGTGCATTTCAGTGTGTGTATCTCTCCTAGCATGTGAACTCCGGTTAGAAAAATTTTCATTCTCTTCTCTCAAAACACGTAAGTTGTACATAAAAACTCTTTGAAAATATTCACCACTGGATGTTTGCATGGGGTGCAGGTGAGAAGCATGGGGTTCACAGGCATTTAAGGTTCCCAGGAAAAGAACTGTGACACATACTTAGAAGCACAAGACTTGCTTTTGTGACTGAATTTATGACTTTTCCTGGAGCCCTGTGGTCAGTGTTTGCCCTTGTCTGTTCATCTGGGAAAGGAAAACTAGCTTAATGCAAATTCATTTAATTGGCAGGATATAAAACTTTCCTGTATTTGATTAGAATCTAATGTGGTGCTTATATCTAAAAGTATTTTATATTTTTAGATGTTTTGGGCAAGTTCCATTTTGTTTGAATTTCCACCCTTCTCAAGAGCTTTTGATACTAATTCCTTTTGGATGTATCGAGCAAGGTCCATTTGGTTTACTGCCCCCTTCTCAAAAACATTAATATATAAATGAGATAGCCCCAAGAAAACAGGGGTTTATGTCATGTCCTGGTTCTGGTTGTCATGTCCTGGAGGAGTACTGGGGTGTGTGTGTGTGTGTGTTTGTGTGTGCCAGTGTGGGCTGTTGCTGTTGGACAAAGGTGAATGGGAAATACTATGCTGTTAGCCAGTACCTGGATGTTAACAAGGAATGCAGGTAAAGGAATGAGAAAAGGAAGAGGAAGGAACCAGAGACAGGAGTCTGTATTCAGAGCAATTAAAAGGATGCAATCCTTTAGTTCATTGTTTTTGCCAGTGCAGACAAGATGATGAAATACATGCATGCAAATGCACATATATATATATTCACAGTCACCCGCTCAAGTTCATGACTGCTTCACCTTGAGTGTAAAGCTCCTAGGCTAAGGTAGGATCAGAGCCAAATTTACTTGTGTCTGTATCATATCCAGTTTATCTAATTCTCTCTTTCTTTGGGTTTCTTCCTTGCTAACTTCTAGGGACCCAAATTTTATAAAGTTTGAATATTAGTTTTTGACTTACAGTTTCGAAAATTGATGTAGGGCATATGACATAGGGATGATACAGGACCTCCAAATAATATAATGGAAATATTATAATTCTCAACCTGCTAGGTGTCCAATATGCTAAATTCATGTTCTCTAAAACTGAAGAATGAATTCTAGGAATAGCAGAGATCAAGAGTAGGAAGTATTTATTGAGAGAAAGAAAGCGTCTGTTTAAGTGACCCAAGGGGGTCCTGAATGGGTAGCTCTGGGAACCTGACTTCTTAAGGGAGTAAAACCATGAGGTGATATGGGTATGAGGTGGGAGAAAACTGTAGTTAACTAATGAGACTACACGTGTAGTCACTTAGGTAACATTGATCCCATGGAAAATCACAAGGTGGGTATAAGGTGGGCCACAATTTTGGTGAACCATTAAGAGTATAGTCCCTTAGGTAATGCTGATTCAATGGGGATAGACTGGGGAAGCAAGTCAGGCAGCAAGTGTACAAGGGATGAAGAAAGAATTTCTGGGAAGAAACGGGCTAGGGAGGTTTTGGTTCTCCACCCAACGTGATTGGTGCCTGCTTAGGATATCAATCACTGCTGCTCATCCCTGTGGGAAGTATGTGGGTGTAGTCATTTCCTTTTGTCTTGAAGCTTGACAAATTTGCCTCTAGCCACAGTTATTTTCTGCACTGACAAATCCTGGGACCCAGCCCCATCTGACTGCTCCTAATATTTTTAAATAACTTATCTATCTATAATAAAATGTCACAAATAGTGGTGTAGGGTTGGAAGACTTGCCTGGGGGAGAAAACATCGGTCTTCCAGCTTCTGTAGGACATGTTGTGATGTGGGGACAGTGGCAATTTTGACATGCTGTTATGTAATAAGTGATCTATTAATTATAGAGTACTGTTCTGCAAAGTATACCACCATTGCATTTTCTTGGTTGAAAATGTAACACATTTTTTTCAAATTTTAAGGAATTTTTATTGGTTTGACTGCTGATTTATAATTAGAGCACTGCTTTTCTATGTTCTGAACTGTAACTGATTAAAAAAAAAAAACCAAGGCTATCCCCTTTTTAAAAATTATCCTAGGAGAGAACTTGTAAGCAGACCATTTAGTGCTGTGGTTGACATAGTTGCTCTTCCTGGTTCCACGTGCTCAACTCCTCCTTTTCCTGTGCCTGAGAGATGAAAAAGACCTTCAGGACCTCCCCTAGTGGAACACGATCTCAGAGCTGCTGTGTGAGGCACTTTATAGTCCACTGGGAAACTGGAGGAAGAATGATGATCACAAGATCATAAAATGATACATGTGTTTATAGAAATGGACAAGGGCATGATGATTCTTATTTCTAGGTGGAGTTTGTGGTAGTTTGGGCTTATTTGCTGATTTTCTAACCTGGAGCATACTTTGCCATTTGGTTGCAAAGTTTTTGAGTTAAAAATATACATGCATGTGAAAAACTGATAATAATAGAAAAAATAGTTCATTAGGGTCATGAAGGTATGTGTAATGCTTTGTCTTTATTTTCCAAAACATCGTTAACTGTAAGAGCAAAGATGCTCAGCAAAATTAATATTTTATGGGACAAGAGCCCACATACCTATGGGGTTTAATAGAAATAAGTGACAAATTAGTGCAAGACATAATAATTCACTAAAATGATAGTAATTATTAGTAACCCACAGTAACTTTTTATCACCTGGAGGAAGGTGCCTCCCTAGTCTTCCACAGAAACTGGTTGATAGGGAAACACAGTCCTGGAAAGTGAAAGTAGGAAGAGATTTTTTTAAAAAACAAGATTTACATCTCAAAGGGAGAAAACTTGAACTAACATTTACAAGATTTCCTTTTATTTTTTTTTAAAGTAATGTTTTAAGAAAAGAGAGATTAAGGCCCAGAGGCAGGGAATAACTTGTTTATTTTGCTTAGTCAAATTTCAAATTTAGCCTTATTGCTATTTAGTCAAGCTTAAGGGAACATTAAGGTCCTCTTGGCCAAGACAAATTTAAAATCAATGCCTTGGCTGGGGATATAACTCAATGGCATAAGCGCCTGGTTGGCAAGTGCAAGGTCTTCAATTCAATTCCCAGTACCAAAAATGAGTGCCTCTGATTCAAAATGTTCACCTGATAACTCAAGATTTGGGCTTAATATTTTATATAATATAGATATATGTGTGTACATCTATATTTAAATGCATATATGTATGTATATATGTATATGTTTATATAAAAGACTCTGCAGTTCCTACCTCCCAGTTTTAGCAACTCTTAGTGAAAATAGTACATCATTTTTGCAGTTACCATGATTGAAAGTAAACTTTATCTTCCTAGCGGCCCATATGTAGATCAGACTATGCCACATACATTCTCCAAAATCTGGTTCAATCTCTCCAGCCATTTTCATGTGAAATGATGACAAAACATGCAGTTTTTATTGACAAGGGGTTATATGCCTCTTAAAACTGTTAGGGAAGCCAAACGGAACCAACAACAATAGGGAGATTTAGTGCAATGATTAAGAATTCAGTCTCTGAAGTTGAACTGTGGAATATGGTTATTAATGACTCCTTAGAGAGCTCTGGACGTAGCTACCACACCCTGATTATGTTCCTCATTCTCATGTGAGCTAATGAGTGTACTGATCTTGTGTTATTATTAGGGTAAAATGAGATGAGCTTTGGGAAACACTGAGAACACTTTCTTACAAGAAGCCATGTTGGCCCCTGTTACACTGAGAGGGGGACTAAGCCAACACTGGATGGTGTCTGGCCCCTTATTGTGAAGAGTGTTACTAGTCATAGACTACTGTTTGGCTATTTTGTGGGGAAAAAAAGTGTTCTAGCTCCTCCACAAATTTAGTGGCTGCAAACAACACAATTTGTTATCTTACAGTTCTGGAGATCATAAATTCCACACGTTATGGCAGAGATAATTAGGGCAGTGGTGACAAACCTATGGCATGTGTGCCACAGTGGTCTGTTTGTCTCATTGAAAGCTCTAAAAGGTTCATCCTAACGTCTTCAGGGCATAATCTGTTTCTTTTCCTTTCCCAGCTTCTAGAAGCGGTCAGTCCTTGATCAGTGTGGCCTCCCATCACTCTGACCTCCGCTTCTGTCTTCATAACTTTTCACACTTGGACCACCATCCTGCCTTCCTCTTAAAAGAACCTTTGTGATTCCCTTAACCTGATCTGGATAATTCAGGACAATGCCCATATCCAAAATTCTTGGTTCAGCCACATTTACAGAATTGCCATTGTGATGAAGAAGACACAGTCACAGGGCTCAGTGGTTGGGAGTGTATGTTTTTGGGACGCAGTCATCTCACCTGCCATACTTGGCGTCTGCTGATGGGGCACTGACTGTGTGACTGCACATGAGCTTGTTGATATGTTTCTGTATTGTGCCTTCCATCCAGACCTTACCAGATGGATGATCTTTGTGAAGGAAATGGCACTTTTGCCATCAGCTTACTCAAAATGTTGAGTGAAGAAGACAGCTCACAAAATGTGTTCATATGCCCACTGAGCATCTCCTCCTCCCTGGCTATGGTGTTACTGGGGGCAGAAGGAAACACTGCCGCCCAGATGTCCCAGGTATGTCTACCTACCCCCCCCCAAAAAAAAAGAGAATAAAGGCAGGTTTCTCTTTTGCTTCCATAGAGCTGGTCTTTGCACACTCTCCTTCTAGCTGCTGACAGCTAGTGTGTCCCGTAGATTAAGAGGAGACCACTCTGACAATGTTGACATGGGCAGAAAGGTGAATTGTGCACTATAGATCATTTCCTATAATGTTTATGGGGAAAATTAGGCCATAAAGTTATTTTCTCTAGGTAAAATTATCAAACTTTTTGGTGAAATCACACCTTTGATAAGTGTAAACTATAATTTTGCTACACACAAAAGCCAAGAATTTTAATCTTGTATTTTAAATTTTTCCAGCATTATGTCTTAAATGGAAATGCAGCTGTGAAAATAAACTTTTTTAAGTGGTTATTTTAGTGTATGATTATGCATATGTAGATGAGAAATGTGACATAAATGTGAACTTAGATTTCCTGGGGTTACTTAGAATAAATCTATAATTTGGCTCATTTTAAATGTTTCTGTTTCAATCTATCTCCTTATCTTCAGATGAAGTAGTAGGCAATACTTCAGGACATTTCTTTGACTATCTGGTGAGTGGATTCCACCACTGGCAATGGAAAAATTGCCATATAGACATCATTTTGCCACTAGCATCAAGGATGTGTGGATAACCGGTAGTATATCCAGGGTCCCAGTTGTGGTCTCCTGTGTTTGTTTCATCTTACTGGAGGAGGGAAGCTTCCAACTGATAGGGTGTAATGGAGAGGCACAGAAAAAAACCTTATTTCTCACTTTAATCTGATGTGCAACCATAATCTGGTCTGAACGATTATGAAATTATAGACAAAATGATTTTTTAAAAAAATTTCTGTTCCTTTTTGCATTCCCTGAGTCACATTAGATTCAGTCCCACTACCTGTTTTTAAATTATTGCGGGCTGCCTTCCTGATATGGACAAATCTCCTAGACCACTGTTTCCCACCTAGGTGCCCCTAGGGGTTCAGCATTTGGTAAAGCCGGAGTTTTAGCTCTCATAGCTGAGACGTGGTGCTGACCTCTAGTGGGGAGAGGCCAGAAATTCTGCCAAACATCCTACAGAGCACAGGACCATTCCAATAGCAAGGAACTGTCAGTCGGAAATGTTCCTAGTGCCAAGGGTGAAGAACCCTATGCTTTTTTCCTTTTATTTTCTTTGATGATACCCATTCTTTCTGAATGTATTTATTGTGTATTGAAAATATATTTCATAAAAAAAGATGCTGCTTGGAATGCTCCCAAGGTGAGAAAAGCATTGCAAAAAATTAAAAAGAACAGTTGAACAAAACTTTTTAAGGCAGATGCCTATGTGATTTTCACTCCAGGTATCTGTTTGGAAATAGCTCTCTGGGCGAGTGTCATGGCTATGTTTACAGCACACCGTTTTCTATTCCAAGGCACTTCATTTGAACATAGATGGAGATGTGCATGAAGGTTTCCACTCTCTTCTTGCTGAAGTTAACAGAGCCAGCACTAAGTACCAGCTTAGCATGGCCGGCAGACTCTTTGGAGAAGAAACATGTGATTTTCTCCCAGTAAGTAGCACTTACTCATTGATGAGAAGTTTGAAAATAAGATAAAAGCGCAATTTGATCTCCTGGAAAATGTGCTTAGAATTACACTGCTGCAATTATAATTTTGACTTTTATGCTTGCTTCTGGTTTACGTTCTTTTCAAATTGTCTCTGGTACACCCCTCTCAGAATCAAAGTCAGTATGCCCATCTTCCTGCACCTGGACCCGAGCATATCATCTAAGTATTACACAGAGTTTCTCCCTATTCCCACCTCTGCCTATTGGGCTTCTTTCTGCTGCGGCAGCCTTTCCAGGACTCTGACATTTGCTCCACTTCTGAATCAGGACTGGTGTTTGGTTTCAGACTAACTGTGTCTTTCACGTTACTATCAGTTGTTCCTAAGTGGTCTGCACTTAACTATCAGTTGCACATTACTATCAGTTGTTCCTAAGTGGTCTGGCCCTTCTGTTTGCCTCATAAATCCCACCACTGGCATTTTTAAAATGAAAATATGTTCATACTTCAGCATATAATTTCAAAGTCACCTACTCCACTCAATGGCTGCCATAAGTTAGAAAGTGAGATCCTAAAAATTATGCCACACAATATATAGGGTGATGCTGGTGTGAAATTAATGAAATAATCAGAATAGGTGTGACTGTCTTATTGGCTGGATGCTCCAGCAATTCTCACCTGAGACCCAGATACCTATCTGTTCTGACTACTTTTGGATGCTGCCCCTGGAATGTGGTTGACCTGTTTTTACTGATCACTGGAGATGACTCTAGATCCCAGGAATACCCTGGTGAACCAATGTTCATTTTTGAACATCCACTTAATCTTTGAGTGCAGATGGTCCACTTCCATGTTTCTTACTTACTTAGCTTCTTCTTTCCTCTGAATCTTTTCTTTGGTAGAAGCTGAAACATCAGAGAACAGGGAATGGGCAGAAGATGGAAGCTAATTGCTTGGAATGTCTGAAAACTTTTTATGGGATGAATTATTTGGGTTTTAACATATGATGTACAGGCCTTTCCTGAATTGACCCCAACTTACATTTCAACTTCCCTGACACATAAATAGACATGCACACACACACGTGTATACACATGCACATGGTCACTTGTACACACTTTTTGATCCACTATTCCACATCATTTCCAGAGGATTCCTTGTTCTACTTTTTCCAGCCAAACATGATGTCCCAGATAGAAAATGCTGTTTTCTTATTGGTTTGTTTATTCATCTATGGCTTCTTGATAGTTTAGTTTTACTGTGTAGTTTTGGGTTTTATTACTCCTATAGTTCTTACTGTTTAAACTTGATAGTTTAGTTTTACTTTATTGTTAAAGTAAAAGAGAGTTAGGTCAGTCACCTTGTAAGAGAACAGAAAATCAAAGTCAATGAAGACTTTTAACAGAGGTAGTTCTGGGCTATTTTGTGCATGGCTGGTGACATCCATATAGTTTGTGTACATGGACTGTCCCTATCATTAGACCATCTGTGTACATGGACTGTCCCTATCATTAGTCTCAGGGTCACTTTGTCAGACATAATGTCTTTATCCAGTGACTGTAACGCATACAGAGTAAGTGGTCCAACATTTAGGGTATTACATGAATGTGTGTGTCTTAAAGGGCAGCATGACCTCTGCAAGCATGTATGATAGAAACTTGTTAAGAGGAAAGCAAATTGTGGGATCAATTTGATTTTCCTAGCTGTGGGGACCTTTGCCAAATGGGACCAAACTCTGTGTTTGTAGGCCTTCAAGGAGTCCTGTAAGAAGTTCTATCAGGCAGAAATGGAGGCGCTGTCCTTTGCTAAAGATGCTGAAGAATGCAGGAATCACATCAATGATTGGGTGAAAGAAAAGACTGAAGGTAAGAAACGTTAATTTAGGTGGACTTGGCACTGCCGTGGGAGCAGGGGCGTAGAGGGAAGGGGCCGGACACTTCATGGTGCTGTGCCTTGGGATACTGTGAGCACCAGAACCAGAGGGCCGTTTCTTGGTTTGTTGAGATTTCAAGCCATCAACAACATTCTGTTGCTTTTCTTGGGATTATCAGATCACAAAGTAGTGATTTTTATAAAAATTACATTCATTAGGATCTCAAGCCCCTTCCTCTATGGACTGTGCTGGAAAATCCCTGATAAATGCTTCTTCTTGTGGCCTCATTATCTTCTGTATGGGGGACCCTTGCTATGCTCTGAGGCAGAAGGGTGTTCATTTACATTGTAGGTGAGATTTGACAGCAGTACAAGTTGTCCTGTTACCTTGCCGTGTTAGTGTGAACAGCTCACTAGTTTGCCTGAAGCCCACTTCCTCTGCTCTGACTTCACTGTGGCTACACTTGTTTTCAAAGTGATCTTTCCTGAATCTACTGCAGATTCTAGGTGTGTTGCTAATCTGGAGGCTGCAGTGGCCCCGTCCATACCACCAGAAATCATTTTTCTAGTCCATGACTTGATTATAGAGAAAATGAGCCAGGCATGTTGGCACGTGCTTATAATCCCAGCACGTGGGAGGCTGAGGTCAGAGGCTCACCATGAATTCGAAACCAGCATGGGCTGATAGTGAGTTCAAGGCCAGCCTGAACTACATAGTGAGATCCTACCTCAAACTAGACAAACAAACCAACAACAACCGCTGCCACAAAAACAAAACAAAACAAAACAAAACAAAACAAAACACAAAAAGAAAAGATGGCATGCTTTTAAACATTTTAAATAACTAACAAGAAATTTAGAGGTTTCTCAAATATAGGGGAATTAGGTCACTTACTTCTTCAGGTGCCAACCTAGTACCAGTGTCTTTCATCCACGGTTTATGACACACCCATTGTGCCAGGCAGCAGTTATACTGCCCCAATTATACTGATAGCCAGTGACATAGTTCTCATGGGAAGGGACCAGCCTTTTACATTTTTATACATCACCTGTCCAGTGTGCTGTCCACTCTCCTGTTGACACAGCAGTACTAATTCACCTGAGAAGTTTCTCCACACCTTGCTCACCCCTTATCTATCAATTCTCTATGCTGCTGATGCCCTTCCTTCTTTTTGGCTGACCATTCACATTTGCCAAGAATATTAAAAGTGGAAGGGACCTGGGGGATCATTGGTTCCTTCTCTTATTGGACAACTCAATTTGGGTCCTTCTGTTCCATCTCCCTAATGCCTCTCCCCCATTTACTGCATTCAGTTAGTCTACCTCCTTCCTGCCTCCTAACAAGCCAAGTTCCCCATCTTTTTTTAAAAAAATTTTTAAATTTTATTTAAAAGTAAAACAAAACAAAATAGAAAAAAAGGGTAGCAACAATACAAAATTCCAAGGAAAAAAAGAAAAGAACAAAAAATACTAAGAAATCATTACTTGATAACTTACATACTGTCATCTTGGAAATAGTTGTTCAAGTTACAAAGTTAAAACATACAAAGTACACATTCAAGCAATGAGACTGTTAATACTTCTGCTCCATGATCTAACAAAAACAGTAATATGGTCATTCATCTTACACATTTAAACATACAT
This sequence comes from Dolichotis patagonum, assembly GCA_004027295.1. Classification (NCBI taxonomy): domain Eukaryota; kingdom Metazoa; phylum Chordata; class Mammalia; order Rodentia; family Caviidae; genus Dolichotis; species Dolichotis patagonum. The sequence goes on along the minus strand of PVJX010001185.1, from coordinate 94,947 downwards.
GCAGTTATATCCTTTAGAGCACCCTCTTTTTCTCTCTTTTTTACAGTAGCAATTATACATTTTGGGTTTTATTACTCCTACAGTTCTTATTACTTTTTACACTAGAGACACAATGTGATATCTATAAATATGATTCTTTTTTATTTTAAAGATAAGAAAACAAAAGAGGGCAGAACAAAGCAGATCAGAACAGAACAACATAAGCAACATAGCACTTTACAATATGACAACTGGACATTAACAGTAGCTATCAAAATATCTCTTTCTTTGCTATAGTTGAGCATAGTTTCAAATACAATAATATCAAACATAACAAAATAGTATGAAACCATTCAAAATAATGAAAGAATTATAGGACATTTTGAACCGAATAACAGAGAATGATCAATGGCTACCATAATATCTCATTTTCAATAAAAAATTTGTTTATACTATCGCATATATTAAAATCCCAATAAGACACAACATGATAGAACCGATGGTAATAGCAGAGTAGAAGCATGGTAGGACTTCTGAGCAAGACAATATTAAATCAGCAATGGCTGCCATAATGTTTTGTTTTCTTCAAAACAGCCGTTCATACCATCATGCATAATAAAGTCAAACAAAACAGAATAAAACCATTCCAACTGATGAATGAAACATTGAAAGGCTTCAAAGCAATGAAATGGGAAATCATGATTACCATAAAATCTTATATACTCTTACCAACTCTCATACTAGGGAGACTATACAGTATTTACACATGTGAGTTTGGTTTATTTTGCATATGAGTATGGTCTCTAGTTGTGTCCATTTATTTATAAATATCTCAATGTGGTCATTCTTAATGGCTGAGTAGTACTGCATTGTATAAAAATGCCACAACTTTTTTATCCATTCCTCAGTTGATGGGCACTTGGGTTGTTTCCAAGATCTAGCTATTACAAATTGGACTGCTATAAACATGGGTGCACATATATCACTGTGGTATGATGTTTTCAGTTCTTCTGGAAATATGCCTAGAAATGGAATAGCTAGGTCAAATGGGACTTCCAAACCCAGTTTTTTGAAGAATCTCCAGACTGACCTCCACAGTGGTTGCACCAGTCTACACTCCCACCAACAGTGCAGAAGAGTTCCTTTTTCCCCACAGCCTCTCCAGCATTTGTTGTTGGTAGTTTTTTTTTTTAATCCTGGCCATTCTTTCTGGGGTGAGATGGGATCTCAGTGTGGTTTTAGTTTGCATTTCTCTCATGACTAATGATGATGAAAATTTTTTCATGTATTTATTTGCCCTCTGTATTTCTTCATCTGAGAACTGTGTGTTTGTTTCAGATGCCCATTTTTGGATTGGATCTTTGAATTTCAAGGGTCTGATTTTTTTTTAATTCTTTATAAGTTCTAGACAGAAGTCCTTTGTCTGAGGGACAGTCCATTAAGATTTTTTCCCAATTTGTGGGTTTTCTTTTCACTCTGCTGGAAATCTCTTTCAACATGCAGAAACTCTTCAATAAAATACAGTTCCAGTTATTGATTCTGGGAAGTATTTCCTGTGAGGTTTGATTCTTGTTCATGAATTCTCTACCTACCCCTATATCTTCAATATTTTTGCCTACTTTGCCTTCCAGAAGATTTAATGTTTCTGTTTTAATATTTAGATCTTTGATCCATTTAGATTTTAGTTTACACATGGTGATAGGCATGGGTCTAGTTTTAGTCTTCTGCATATGGATAGCCAATTTTTCCAGCACCATTTGTTAAAGAGACTATTGTTCTTCCAGCAAGCAAATTTGGCCCCTTTATCAAACATAAGGTAGTTGAGTGAGTTTGTGGTTGTGGTTGTATCTTCCAATCTATGCCATTGATCTTCGGATCTGTTTTTATTCCAGTACCATGTTGATTTTATTACAGTAGCTTTGTAGTATAATTTCAAGTCAGGGATTATGATACCTCCTGCCTTGCCTTTGCTTCTTAGAATTGCCTTTGCTATTCTAGGTCTCTTCTGGTTCCAGATGAATTTTCGGAGTGATTTCTCTAGATCTATGAGGTCTGTTAGTGGGATTTTGATTGGCATTGCATTGAATCTGTATAGTAATTTTGGGAGAATGGCAATTTTCACAATATTTGTTCTTCCTATCCATGAACAAGGGATATATTTCCATTTTCTGAGGTCCTCTTCGATTTCCTTTTTCAGGGTACTATAATTTTCCTTGCTTAGCTCTTTTACTTCTTTCAAGAGATTAATTCCTAAGTATTTCATTTTTTTGGATGCTTGTATGAAGGGTGTGGCTTCTCTTATTTCTCAGTATTTGTATTGTTAGTGTATAGGAATGCTATTGATTTTTGAGTATTGACTTTGTATCCAGCTACATTGCTGAATTTATTTATTATATCTAAGAGTTTTTCAATGGAGTTTTGGGGGTCTTCTATGTAAAGTATCATGTCATCTGCAAATAATGATAATTTAACTTCCTCTTTTCCTATCTTTACTCCTTGTATTTCTCTCTTTCTTGTCTAATTGCTCTGGCTAGTATTTCCAGTACTATGTTGAATAGGAGCATTGATAGGCGACATCCTTGTCTTGTGCCTGATTTTAATGTAAAGGCTTTCAGTTTTTGGCCATTTAATATGATGCTGGCTGTTGGTTTGTCATAGATGGCCTTTATCATTTTGAAGTAAAGATCATTTATTCCGATTCTCTGTAAGATTCTTATCATGAATGAGTGTTGAACCTTATCAAAAGCTTTTTGTGCATCTATAGAGATGATCATGTGGTTCTTAGTTTTGGCTCCATTGATATGGTAGATTACATTTATTGATTCATGTATGTTGAACCATCCCTGAATTCCTGGGATGAATCCCACTTGGTCGTGGTGTATAATCTTCTTGATGATTTGCTGCATCCTGTTTGCTAATATTTTATTGAGAATTTTTGCATCTATGTTCATTAGGGAGATTGGCCTATAGTTCTCTTTTTTAGTTGGGTCTTTTCTAGGTTTTGGTACTAGAGTAATATTTGCTTCCAGGAATGACTTAGGAAGAATTGCTTCCCTTTCAATTTCATTGAAGAGCTTGAGGAGTGTTGGAATTAAGTCTTCTTTGTATTTCTTGTAGAATTCTGCAGTGAATCCATCTGGGCCTGGGCTCTTCTTTGTTGACAAGGACTTAATTACACTTTCAATTTCATTAATAGAAATTGGGTTATTCAGCAGTTTTACATCTTCCTAATCCAGCTTCAGTAGTTCATGTGTATCTAGGAATCTGTCTATTTCTTCTGTGTTATTGAACCTATGAGAGTAGAAGTTTTCAAAATAGGTATTGATTATCTTCTGTATTTCCCCTGAGTCTGTAGTAATTTCACATTTTGCATTTCTTATTGCATGAATTTGAGTTTTTTCTTTCCTTTTTTTAAATAAGGTTGGCTAGGGGCTTATCAATTTCATTTATTCTTTCAAAGAACCAACTCTTTGATTCATTGATTCTTTGAATTTTTTTCTTAGTCTCTATTGCATTAATTTCTGCTCTGATCTTTATAATTTCCTCCCTTCTTTTGGCTTTGGGCTTGGCTTGCTCTTCTTTTTCTAGATGTTTGAGTTGTAGCATCAAGTTGTTTATTTGTGTTCATTCTGTCTTCCTGATGTGGGAACTCAGTGCAATAAATTTTCCTCTGAGGACTGCTTTCATTGCATCCCACAAAATCTGGTAAGTTGTGTTTGTATTTTCATTTGCTTGTGGATATTGTTTAATTTCTTCTTTAATTTCCTCTGTGACCCACTGATTGCTCAAGAGTGAATTACTCAGTTTCCATGTGTTTGTGAGGTTTTTGCAGTTGCTTTTATTGTTAATTCTAGTTTCATGGCACTATGATCTGATAATATGCATGGGATAATTTCAATTCTTTTGCATTTACTTAAATATGTTCTGTGGGTTAGTATATGGTCTATTTTAGACAATGTCCCATGTACTGCTGAGAAGAATGTATATTCTGATGTTGTTGGATGGAAAACTCTATATATGTCTATCAAGTCCATTTGTTCACAGGTGTGATTCAGTTCTGTTATTTCTTTGCTGATTTTCTGTCTAGTTGATCTGTCCCTTTGTGTCAATGGCATGTTAAAATCTCCTGTTATAATTGTGTTATTGCTTATTTGATTTTTCATTTCTGTTAATATTCTTTGTATAGCTGAGTGCTCTGGAATTTGGTGCATATATATTTAAGATTGTTATATCTTCCTCTTGAAGTTGTCCCCTAACTACTATGTAGTGACCTTCTTTATCTCTTTGGATCATTCTTGGTTTGAAGTTCACATTGTCTGCAAACAGGATAGCTACTCCCATTTTTTTTTTTTTTTTTGGTTTCCTCTTTCATGAAGTTTTGTTTTCCATCCTTGACTTTCAGTCTATGGGTTTCCTTTTGGGTTAGATGGGTTTCTTGTAGACAGTATATGGTTGGATGTTGTTTCTTGATCCATTCTGCCAGTCTGTTTCTTTTAATTTGTGAGTTGAGGCCATTTACATTAATGGTTGTAACTGTTATATATTGGTTTATTGTTGACATGTTATCTTTCTGCTGTTGTGTCTTTAGCTTTCCATTCTGTTTGTCTGCCTTGCTTGGTGGTTTTCTCCCATGTGTATCTAGAATGTCTTTCACTATTCTTTGTAGGGTTGGTTTGGTGTTCATGAAGTTCTTCAGCTGTTCTTTGTCATGGAAGTATCTTATTTCTGCATCCATTTTGAAGGACAGTTTTGCAGGGTACGTCCGTCTGGGTTGGAAGTGGTTTTCCTTTAGGATCTGAAATATTTCACTCCATGCTCTTCTTGATTTCATTGTTTGTGTTGAGAAGTCTGCCATGATTCTGATAGGTTTTTCCTTTATAGGTGATCTGTCTTTTCTCTCTAACAGCTTTTAGTATTCTATTCTTATGGTGGATTTCTGGGATTGTGACTATTATGTGTCTGGGTGTAGTTTTATTTTGGTTATGGCTATTTGGAATTCTATGTGCTTCACTAATCCAAATGTCTTTTTCCATTCTCATATTTGGGAAGTTTTCAGCTATTACTTCTGTAAATATCCTCTTGATATAATTTGGGCTGTCCCCTTCTTTTTCATTTATCCCTATTAATCTTATGTTATTTTTCTTTGCACCATCTTGCAGCTGTTGAATTTTTGTTTCCTGATTCTTTGTTATTTTAAAAAGATCTTTCCTTTCCTGTTCAATAGCTGCGATCTTATCTTCGAGGTCTGAAATTCTATCTTAACTTTTGTTGAGGTGGTTTCGACAGCTTTCAATAGAATTTTTGATTTCCTGTATATCTCTTTGAATCTGCTTTATGTATTCTGTTTGTTTCTTATAGTGTTCATTCAGGGATTCCATCTGTTTGCTTTGCTCCTCTAATTTTTTAGCTGTGTCTTCACTAGATGTGTTCACTATTTCTTTCACTACTTTTATCATTTCTTCTTTTACCTGGGCAATTATTTCTGATTTTAATTTCTCCATAGCTTCCCCTAGTTGCTTCTTTATTTCAGTTGATATCATTTCAGTCATTTCAGGTGTATGGCTTCTGTTTTCTTCTATGTACATGGCTCCTAGACTTTCTTGGGATGGGATGGAGATTTGAGCCTGCCTTTTGGTCTTTCCTTTTGTCATTTTTATTTCCTTAGTTTGAGTGGTATTCCAAAGCTTCCTCTGCGTGTGTGGTGAATCCCCTCCTGCACCCTCAGCTACTGGAGCAGTCTCAGCTCCCCTGCAGGCTTTTGGCTCCCTAAATTGAGAGGCAGAAGCTGGGCATGGAGAACTGGGGCCAGCAGAACCCCCAAGGCACAATCCCCTGTCTTAGGGGGGTGGATATGAACTCAACCACTGGCAGTGCTGATCTTAAACTCTCCACAGGCCAGCCCAAATGGGCCTAGAGTCCTCCTGTGCAGTCTCCGCCTCCTGAACTGAAAGAAGGCCACTGAGCATGGTGGCCTGAGGCCCTGGAATCTGCTGGGCCCAGTCCAGCATCCCTGGTTGCTCCCCAGAAACTCAAATGCCAGGAGCGTAGGTCTCCAACTTTCCCCGGGGCACCAGAACTCATCTTGGGCAATCCCAACTCCCCTGCAGGCTCTTGGCTCCCTAAATTAAGAGGTGGAAGCTGGGTGTGGAGAACTGGGGCCGGTGGAACCCCAGGGCACAATCTCCTCTCCTACGTGGGTGGATATGTACTCAACCGCTGGCAGTGCTGGTCTTAAGCTCTCCCCAGGCCAGCCCAAATGGGCCTAGAGTCCTCCTGCGTGGTCTCCGTCTCCTGAGCTGAAAGAAGGCTGCTGCGCATGGTGGACTGAGGTCCTGGAAACTGCTGGGCCATGTCCAGCATCCTCAGTAGCTCCCCTGAAATTGAAACACCAGCAGCGTAGGTCTCCAACTCTCCCCAGGGCACCAGGATTCACCTCAGGCAATCCCAACTCCCCTGCAGGCTCTTGGCTCCCTCAAAAGTCCCATCTTTAAGGGACTTCTTATCTAGATAAGAGCTGTAGATGGTAACAGAGCAGTGATTCTCAAGTAGGCATGCCTTTGTCCTCCAGGTGACATTCGACAATGCTGAAGACATTTTTGGTTGTCCCAACTCAGAAGAGTCTCACTGGTTCACATCCTACAACACACAGGGCATATCTATTTTCTTACCCATTTCCTACCTATGTGAACTTGACAGAAAAGTGAGGGAAATGTGTCCATCCTGCATTTCTATATCTACAAGTTATGAAGACAAAACCACAGTTGCCCTACCTCCCTCAGGATCACTGTTTAAGGACAAGTGATATACTGTCTGTGAAAGAAAGAATCCAGACTGGCTCTTCACCATACCTAGGCTTTAGGTGTCAAGCAGATTGTAAAAGATGCTATTTTTCCCTAAATCACTAAACTTCTTTCCTATTCTTCACAGGTAAGATATCAGAAGTGTTGAGCCCTGGGATCATCAGTTCACAGACCAAGCTAGTCCTTGTGAATGCTGTGTATTTCAAAGGAAAGTGGAATGAGCAATTTGACAAAAAGCACACAAGAGGAATGCCCTTTAAAACTGGCAAGGTAGGGAATACAGTCTGATGTATTACTACCTTCTTAATTCATTAGCTGGGAAAGATGATATATTGGAAAAACGGAATTTATTTCATACTATTTTGAATCTTAATCTTTGTCTGAATGAAGTGAATTCTCCCTCCCTGTCTGTCTTTAATTAGAGGAAAGAGGACAGAAACTAAAATAATGTTTGCATTGGCAGTTTTATTTTTTCATCTTTGGTCAAGTTCATCTCCCATCTCTGATCCACAGGATTTGGGCTGGAGGGAAATTTCCTCTAAGTCTTAGAATTATGCTGATATTAAGCTATCACTGTGTGTAGTTACATAGACACCTTCCTGCAATGTCAATAGGAATCATACCTATTTGTTGCCTCAGAATTCAAGAATGTGTAATTCTGAGGGAAAAAGACTGCAGATATTAAGGCTAACTATGAAAACAGTATTTTTCATTCCCTTTAAAATATGATAATGGCTAGGGTCAATAGTTTTAGGTTAGAATTTGACTTCCATCAATTTGATAATAGCACGTCATACAAAGAAACTTTTAAATGGCTGACCTTACGTATCTTGTCAAGGTCCCATACCTAAGGAAATCCAAGCCATAAAACCAGTTACATACAGGGCCCCTTTTCAGAATAAAAGTATAATTTCCTTTGGCTTCTATATCTTTTCTAACCAGATTCTTCAACCTAGGGGCTGAATTTTGTTAGTGCTCCTCTTAACTTGGAGAAGTAATTTTTAATTATAAGGTCATGGGAGTCCTTACCTATGAATCTTCTCAAAAAAGGAAACACAATTTCTTTTAAAAGTAATACAGGGTTTTATGTCCTTCTATATTCAGCACACTATTCTCTCTCGCCAGCATCATACATGATCTGAGGGAACAATGACAGCGTGTGCTACTCAATACTAAGATATGCTTATGAAGACTATATCTAATAGCATAAGTGTTCAGAAGTATTATCTTATGCTTGTCTAGGAGCTATGTGAGTCAGATTTTAGTCTTGTTTTTAGCAAATTTTAGTAAATTGTGCTCATTTTTCAGCAGTCTAATTTTAACTTTGTGTTTTTATTAGGAGAAAAAGACAGTGCAGATGATGTTCCGACGTGCACACTTTAACATGGGCTATATAGAGGAGGTGAATACCCAGGTCTTGGAGCTGCCCTATGAGGAGGAGGAGCTGAGCATGGTCATTCTGCTTCCTGACGACAACACTGATCTTGCCGTGGTGAGCCCTGGTCACTGAGTCCAAGTGTCTGTGAATTCCAGCTGAACTTACTTCTTTAAGTCCATCTACCAGATGGCATTTGAGGCATTTTCAGTTATGTGTAATTGCAAGTAGTACTGCATGAGCACCAGAGCATGCCTTTCAGTGAACATGTGTATGTGGTTCTCTTGAATGTCTATATAGCACTGGATAGATTTTGAGGAAACTAAGAAAACAATGTTCCAAAAATATAACAACATGCATTATTTTGAAGAGAGGTGCTAATACTTCTTGAACAAGGAAAAGGATAGGGAATGATCTTGGAAATGCTTTTCAATATTAATGTGTGTATAAACCTCTAGGCAGTGTCATTGTAAAAAAAGATTTTGATTCAGGAGAGTGTGACTTGAGATTTTGCATTTCTAAGAAGATTCTCCGTAAAGTATATGCTGGCAGTTCATGGACCACATATTTTTTTTAAATGAGTACATGTTTTCAATACATAATGAATGCCTGGAAAGTGCTAGGTCCTGTGTTTGATTCCTAGTATGAATATGTATATTATATATATTATTCATGGGGATTTGCCACACTTATATATTTCACACTTTGAATAGCAAGGTCTATGGGAGATTTACTCTGGGCAGAAGGAGAGACAAGTCTTCTCATGATAGAAAAGAATTTAGGAAAACAGTATGCAAACTTACAAGGTGGGAAATGCAGGTTTATTAGTATGCTGGTAAACTTCCCTTCTGGGAAGTTAGGGAGGTCTTTGTTTTTAACGTTTGCTAATTCCTATAAGTAAATACTCCCACTTTTGCTGGGTCTAGTGTTTGTACACCAGTGATCAGCATCTTATGAGTAACAGACTGCTTAATTTCCTTGGTTTGTCTATGGAATTACAAAGCTATTGGCACAAGTCAAGAATAGGCCCTGTTATAGCCACATGATAGGAAATTTAGAAATCTAAAACAGAGCCAAAGTTAAAACAGCTGTCCCTGGAAAGGCTTCCTCACTTCAATACCAGTTGGTGAAGCGCTGACGAGGTACAAGTAGAAGCTCCTCTCGCTCCTCTCTCTTCCTTATGGATAAAAATGAGTGGTGAGTCTCAGAGCATTTGAAGCTAACTGCAGGACAGACAGAGGGCAAACAAGAATGTCAGATGCAGCAGTCCTCTGAATTCTCCATTTCCGACTTCCTTCTAGAAGCCTCATCTTCTTTCATATTCAGATGATTGTCACCTCTTCTACCCTGAAAGATCTGCCCTATTCCAGCCCTGAGTAGATCCTGGATAGGCTTCAGAATCAGAGCTCTGAACCGCACTCTTTATTTTATTAATCTCTTCATTTCACTGACCTACCATCGGATGAATATTAATATGACCAATTGGTTATATTTTTCTAAATGTTAATTTTTTAATATTTGAAACAAATTTGGTATAAATTGTGTTTAAAACTTTCTGATATTTTTTAGCTCTTTGACTCATATTGAAGAATAGGGATAAGATGAGAACTGAGGGGAGGGCTGGTGTGTTTCTAACAAGAAAAATATCTGTAGATTGTTTTGGACAAGAACTCATAATATAGTTCTATATCACAGAAAGAGGGTAATAAGTGGGTGTTGGGTACCAGCCTGTTCTATAGATGTTAAGATTTGATCCTTTCCTATTCCAGGTGGAGAAAGTACTTACATATGAGAAGTTCAGATCCTGGACAAATCCAAAAAACATGAAGAAAATTAAAGTTGAAGTTTTCCTTCCCAGATTACAGCTGGAGGAGAGTTATGACTTGGAATCTGTTCTCCGAAATTTAGGAATGACTGATGCTTTTGAGGAATCCAAGGTTGATTTTTCTGGAATGTCAACTATAAAGAATGTGCCGCTGTCCAAGGTGGCCCACAAGTGCTTTGTGGAGGTTAATGAGGAAGGAACAGAGGCGGCTGGGGTCACTGCAGTGGTCCGGAATGCCCGGAGTGCCCTTAGAGTACCGAAGTTCTGTGCAGACCACCCTTTCCTTTTCTTCATCTGGCACCACAGCACCAGTAGCATCTTGTTCTGCGGCAAGTTCTCTTCACCATGAAGAGGTTCTGTAGTTGTATGTGACTCCTTTCCCCTTCTGCCTACTTTGCCTTCATTAAAATTCTATGCGGCCAGGCTGGTGCAGTGGCTTAAATGTTAAAATAAAGTGTGTGCACTGGTGAGGTTTGTGAATGTCTTTGCTGACAGTTCCAGTGCTCCTGAGAATAACTGAGGCTTTAGATGTGTGGAGAAGACTTCCCTTGTTTTGGAATGTTCTATATACTTTTTGTATCACTTCTAGTCTAGGCCTATTGTTTGTAAACATCTTACTGGTTAATGACCAGCCTTTAATGTGATTTTCCATCCTGTGATAGTCTGTGAACTCTACCCACCACCATTGCCAGCCTCTCCAGGGATGCCAGAGCCCAGATCCCATTGCACACAAAATTAGGGAGGAGTGAACCCTGTTATCCTATAGGGTTACACTATAGCCACTTATTACAGGCAGCTAACATAGCACCTCTATCACATCTCACACAGTGGCTCTTCATGACCCACTCCTCATGTAGCTTCTCATAGAAACAGCTTCTTTAGAACTTCTTTCTGTAAGACTTGCATACAATTCAATGGCTCAGCAGTGAACTTTAGGACTGTGCTGAGAGACAAATCATTCAAATATGCCAGGTCATCATCTTCTGTTGCTTTTCCTTTGAAACCCCCAAGAATCCCCAAAGGAACCTTTATACCTTCATACTTCTTAGCATATATGATCCACTTTGGATTATCTGTATATCCTCAGACTTTCTCCTCCCTATTCTATGTGTGCAAATATAAATTCATAAGCATTTTAGCACATTAATCATAATTTTGGTAGCTTACTTCTGCCCTTATTTACTATAAACTTTCCTTAAGATAGTTATCTATGTCATCAATTTGATATGCATAGTATTTTATGATATGGCTATAGTTCTGTATTTGAATCTACTTAAAAGATGTAGGTAAAATTGTTTACATATTATATGGTCATGAATGACCTTGATATCTGCTCATACCCTTAATTTTTGGAGCTATATTCCTAAAAATCATCCTGTCAAGATAAAAATTGGATATATTTTGAGACTTCTGAATTGGTCTCCAAAAGTTTTACTGATTTACATGCTTGCTTATGTTTCTGTTTACACTACTGACTAAACAGGGGTTAGTCTTGATTCTACTTTTGATTCACACTTAACAGACACATTCATATTATAGTTGTTACTTAAAATTTACCAAGGTAGAGTACATTCTCAAGCCACACTCATTTCAGAAGCCATGTTTTCCAATGTACATTTGGCCAAAATATTAATCCACAGATCTGGAAAGTATACATCTGGGTTTTGATCTCACTGGCACTTCTAACTTAGAAATATACCTTTATTGAGGTATAATTGAACCAGAATAAACTTTATATGTTTATCACATCCAATTTGATAAGTTTTGGTTCATACATGCAGCCATGAAACCATCTCTACTTTTAAAATGATGCTCATGTTTATCACACCTCCAAATGTTTTATCAAACCTTTGTAATCTCCTTCCATTTCCTCCTTGACCACTTAGCCTCATTCCTCAAGGAGACAGTAATCTGCATTCTATCACTATAGCTTAATTTTATTTTCTATAATCTTATTTACATGAAATCACCCACCCTTTTCATATGGTTTCTAGCAATCAGCACACTTATTTTGAGATTCTTCAATATTATATACTTCAATGATTGCTAAGTAATATATCATCATATAGATACACCACAGTTTTTAATCCAGTTATAGCTTGATGGATATTTGGGTTGTCACCAATGTTTGGCTATTGCAAAGAATGTTATGAATATACATCTTTTTAGGGATTTACTTTTTCATTTATTTTGGGTAGATGCATAAGAGTGGGATGTCTGGTTACATTATAGATGTATCCTTAAGTTTTTAATAAACTACCAAATTGTTTCCCAAGGTGGTTGCACTATTTAACATTCCTAATAAAGCCTATGAGAGTTTTAGTTGGTTGCTCTACACCCTCGCCCAAACTTGTTATGGTCAGTGATATTATTTGAGATACATTGTGGTGTTTTCTTGTGACTTTAGTTTGCATTTACCTAAAGACTAATTATGTTCACTATTTTTTCATGTAGTCATTTACCATCCATATATGCTTCTTGGTGAATAAAATTTCTCACCCATATTTTGTAGCTTTTAGTTTTATTTTCTTACTGTATTCTGATAATTTTGTGCCTTGGAAACAATATATGATTATCAGATATATGACTGGTATACATTTGTTTTTATCACAGATCATGTCTTGGACTTTCCTTTTGATAAAGTACTTTTGAAAAGCAGGAGCTCTTAATTTTGGTGAAATTTAATTTATTAATTTTTTTGGCATCTGTACTACCTTTGTTGTCATATCTAAGTACTCCTTGCCTAACTCGAGAATACAAGAATTACTTCTTATGTCTTTTAGTATGTTAATAGTATTCAATTCTATATTTAGGTCATGATCCTTTTTGATTTCATATTTTCTCACATGTTGAAGACTACTGTTTCTCTACTCAATTTCAATTTTTGTTGAAATTTTATGGATCACACATTTGTAGTATTAGTTTTGGAGTTCATTGAATTGTATTGATCTTCTTGATGCCAGTACCACATTATCTTTATTATTATAGCTTAATAAATTTTAAAGACTGGTAAATTTTCAAACATATTCTCATATTGATAAAATTGTTTTTGCTATGTCTAGTACTTTGTATTACTCTGTGAATTTCAGACTCAGTTTGTTCACTTGTACAATAGCTTTCTGGAATTTCAATTAAGATTGTAGATAATCACATTAATTTAGAGGGAATAGATATTAACAATATTGAATCTTCCAATCCATGAACAAAACACATTTCTTCATTTTTAAGGTCTCTAATTTGTCTTACTATCACTTTGTAATTTTCAGTATGTATTTATAACACAACTTTTGTCAGGTTTAGTTCATGTATTTTTCATTTTTATGTTGCTATAAACTGTGTTCTTTCATTTCAGTTTCTGATTATATGTTGCAAAATGCAGAAATATAATTAGTTTTTGTACTTGTCTTGTTTCCTGCAACCTTGCTAAAAGTCTTTGTAGCTTTTTTTGTAGCTCCTATATCTGCTATAGAAAAAGTATTTCTTTTTTTTTGCTTTTTCATCTAGATTCTTTTCATTTAGGTTTCTTACCTTGTTTGATTTGTTGTTCATTAGAAGTAACAAAAGTAGACATGTTTTTCTCCTTCCTGATTTTAGGAAAAGCATACTGTCATTCAACATTAAATGTGATGTTGGTAGTCAGTTTTTCATAAATGTTCTTTACCAAGTTAGAAAATTTCATTTTCTTAATTTGTTGTGAACTATGTATTTATTTTTTAAAATCAGGAATAGATGTTGGATTTTGTCAAACAGTTTTTCTTTATGTTTGAGATGATCATATGATTTTGAAGTAGAGAGCAAAAAAAGATAGGTAAAAAAGGAGAAAAGAAACATTATTTTTAGTCTCTATAATTACTTAAAAAAACACAGGGCTTTGCTATGTAGTTCATGCTGGCCTTGAGCTCATTATATAGCTCATATTGGCCTCTCACTCTTTTTAAAAAAATTTTATTTAAAGAGAAAAACAAACAAACAAAACAAAACAGAATAAAGGGTAGCAACAATACAGAATTCCAACAACAACAAAAAAACACTAAGAAATCAACTTGACAAATTACATACTGACATCTTGGAAATAGTTGTTCAAATTACAAAATTAAAACATGCAAAGTAGACATTCAAACAGTGAGACTGTTAACAGTTCTGCTCCATGATCTGACAAAAACAGCAATATTGTCATCCATCTTACACACTCAAACATACATGCAATTATATCAAAAGGGTAAAATTAAATACCAGAACAAAGCAAAACAAAGCAGATCACAAGAAAGCAATGTAAGAGACATAAATTTCAAAGCTAGACAATCGGAGATATTCAATCTCTATCATATTGACTCTTGTTTTCTTCCAAATAGTTGTCCATATCATCACATACAGGGAATTCACATTAAACAACATAGTATGGAACTGATCTGAACAGGATGAGGAAGGTGTTTCAGGTCTTCAAGACCAGATAATAGGGAAGCCAACAGTGGCTGTCATAGTGTCTCCTATTCTCTTCAAAACAGCTTTCCACACCTTCATGTGTGTTGAACTTAAACAAAACAAAACAAGCTAAAATCACTTTGAACAAAGAATGATAGTATTGCTGGATTTCACATCATGACATTATGGAATCAGAACTGGGTATTGTAGTGTCTCTTTTTCTTCAAAGTAGTTGTTCATTTCAACATGTGTTATATAGTTGGTTCTCGTAAACTGTTTATAAGCTCTACACATGCATGAATATCTACATGTATATCTATCCTTTCTGTGTTAGAGGGAAAAAAAAAAACAAAGCAAGACAAAACAAAACAATTCCTAGAAAAGCATAAAGCAAAAAAGTCATATAAAACCACAATACAAGGTGATGTACAATGGTTACCATGATGTCTCAGCAGTATATAACAACATTAATAAAAACAAAGCATTGGAGACATTATAAGACTTTAAAAGCAGGCAATAACCAAACCAGAGTGGGTATCTTAGTGAATCTTGTCAACTTCAGTGTAGTTGCCTATACTCTTAGACTTGATGCTATCAGTCATAACAGATTTGAATAAAATCAGTCAATACAATATAGCAATCTAACAAACCAGATTCAAATAAGATCAGTCATAATAAGACAGTATAGGTTATACAGAGCTTCAGAGTAAGTTGATAGGAAATTAAGGATGATTACCATAATATGTCCTGCTATTTTTGGGACAGCTGACCATGTCCTCAAGTCTAGTGTAAGTAGACAAACTGGAACATCATGTAATCCATCCAAGCAGAGTGGTGAGAATAATGTAGATTTTAAATCTTGTTACCCCTTTAGCAATATTCTCTGCCTTCCTTTTTCAGACAATTCCTCCCCTTTCACTCCCATAGGGTGCACTGCTTATTTTGGGTTCCACTGCCTTCCTGTATAGAGGATCTCAGTGGACCCTATCTTCTGATCTACTCTGCCTGTGTTTCTTTTTGTTAGTATATCGAGGCCATCTATACTAGAGATTACAGCCAATGTTCTCTGCCTCTTTTCTGCTATTCTATTTTTCTGCCATTGGTAGTCTATTTTTCTTTCATTCCACTGTCTGCCCCATTCATTGAGGGCTCTCTGCCACTGTTCCTGAAATGCTCGTATTCTTTTTCTCTCTTTCTAAAATATCCCTCAGTATTTTTTGTAGGGTTGGATTGGTGGTCACAAATTCTCCCAGTTCCTCTTTGTCACAGAAGCATCTTGCCTCTCCATTAATTTCTAGAGGGAGTTTTGCAGGATACATCAATCTGGGCTGGAGGTTGTTCTACTTCAGGGCTTGAATTATTTCACTCCAAGCTCTTCTTGACTTGATGCTCTGTGTCGAGAAATCTGCCATGATTTTGATGGGTTTTCCTTTATAGGTGATCTGTTTCTTTTCTCTGATGGCTTTTAATATTCTGTTTTTATATTGAATTTCTAGGATCTTGATTATTATGTGTCTGGGTGTAGCTCTGTTTTGGTTGTAGGTTGTTGGAATTCTGTATGCTTCATATGTCTGCATATCATTTCTTTTTTCTATATTTGTGAAGTTTTCCTTAATAATTTCTGTGAATAGTCTTTGCAATTCTTCTGTTTTGACTCCTGCTTCTTCATTTAAATGCTTTATTCCTAAGTTATAGATCCTCTTGTCATCCTCTAGCCTTTGTATTGTTACTACCTGCTCCCTTGTTATTTTTAAGAGATCTTCCCTTTCATGATCACACGTTTCAAGCCTGTGTTCAATTTTTGATAGTCTATCTTTAGTTTCTTTCAAGCAGTTTTGACAACTTTTTATGGAGTCTTTAGTTTCCTGGTAATCTCTTTGAATCTGCTTCATGAGTTCTAGGTTTGCTTTATATTCTTCATTGAATGTTTCTCTCTGTTTGTGTTCCTCCATTCTTCTGTCTGTGTCTTCTTGAGAGATGCCCAGCCTTGCTTTTATTAGTCTACTTATCTCTTGTTTAACTTGAATTAATATTTCAGTTTTGATCTTGTTTACAAGGTCCTGAAGATATCTCTTTATGTCTGCTGACACTGTGTTTGATGTTGCATGTTTGCTGCCCTCAATCTCTTTTATATTTACCTCTCCTGGATCAATATTCTCAGGGTTGGGAGATGGGGGATTTTTCTTATTTCTCTCTCTCATCATGTTTTCGGTTCCTTCCATACAATTGTATAGTGTAATTCCCAGCCCCTTTTCTTGTTGGTTAGGGTTCTTATGGAGCATGCAGGCTAGGGGCTTCTGCCCTCTGCAGTCTGCTGTCAGAGAGTGAAGTGCAAGCAAGGACAGTATATGCTGGCTCCTCTCCTCTAGGCCAGTCAACCTTCACGGGCCTTCACTGTGTTAGCATGTGCCACACTCAGGGAATTAATTGATTTTTGACGACCTACTGGGTTCCAGTTAGGGACTCAGCCCAGTCCAAGCAGATCCCACCAATCTGCTCCACAAGGGGAGCAACCAACTAAAGCTGCTTCCTTACAGAGTTAGGGCTGTTCTGACCAAATTCAATATGTTTTCCAGTTGGTTGCCCCTTTCCCATGGGAGGGTCTTATTCCCATCATTCACCTCATGTTGATGCCAGTCCCTGGGAACTGCTGGGCTCCAAGACCTCTGACCTTAGCGTGGCTGTGGTATGAATTCACGGTGCCTCTGGGTGGGTCGAGTGCAGGGCCGGTTCCGGGCAAGTTACACGCAGGGCTGTTCAGCTCCATGTTCGGGGCCGCTCAAGCCAGTCGCATCAGCGCAGGTTCGGTCGCTCAAGTCGATCTCAGTCACAAATTCAGGCGGCTCAGCAAGAGCGCCATGCTCGCAGATCTTAGCTTCTCTATTGGTAGCCCCTGGACCTCATATTCAAGCAATTTCCTTGACTTTAGTTTCTTCCTGGGTTTAGAGAATCCATCTCCCTCTGTTTGGGTCTCTCTAGGGTGTTCTATTCTGGCATTTGAGCTGTCTCTCTCAGAGAGACTCCATACCCTGCTACCTAATGGTCCGTCATCTTTCCCAGCCTCTGGTCTCTAACTCTTGATATAATCTGCCTGCCTCAGCCACCCAAGTGCTGGGCTTACAGCTTACTTGAACCACCATGCGCAGCTCTCTAATTACTTTGAAACTCTGGGACAGATTGTTCTCCACTCTGCATGTTGGCATGCTATATTAGCCAACTTTTTGTCACTGGATAAAATATCTGACACTTCCAGCTTAGAAGAAGAAAAGTTATTTTGGCTCTGAGTTTCAAATATTTTATTCTATGAATTAGTCTGTGGCTCCAATACAAAAACAGCCTTATAGAACACATGACTGAGTAAGGCTGCTGAACTCATGGGAGCTGAGAAAAGAGAGTGAGAGCGAGAGTGAGAGAGACAGAGATTGGGAACAAGATGTACCCTCCCAGATCATGGCCGCAGTGATCTACCTCCTCCAACAAGGTCCCACCAATTAGCACTTTTAGCTATGAACAAATGAATGGATTAATCCAGAAACAAATACAGAACCCTTGTGATTCAATCACCTTCCAAAAGTCACAATTCTGAATACATGTGGCTTTTGGGTGCCACTTGAGATCTAAACCATAGCACTCTACTTCTGGACCCCTAAAGGCTCATGCTCAATGCATATAAGATACATTTAGTCTATTTCCAAGAGTTGCTGAAGTCTTAACAATTCCAATTCAATGTCCAAGTCATGGTAAGTGCTGAGCTGTAAGCCCTTGTAAAAATAAAAAAGGAAATTAACAGGTATTTTGAGAAGTTTCCAAATAGTGGTGGGTCAAAGCAGCTTGACAGAATCTATCTTCATAGTATAGACTTGGGGTTATGTAAACCCTTCACCATTGGTTCCTCTCCAAACACAGAGGAAACTTCAGCCTGGCAGCACTTTTTTCCAGCACACACCAGGGGTGAGTAATCAGGGGCAGAAACTGCTTTCTCCTTATCAGACGCTAAAAGCATAAACGACTTACAGCTACCTGTGTTAGGGGCCTTCAGTATTGGCCAGGCACATCTGAGTCATGCTGGGAGCCTATGGATTATGCCATACTGCTACAGCTGTGTCTAAATATACTCACAAAGTCTCATGCAGTCATAGATGGTGCTTTTCAAAGGTGGCTGGATCTAGAAAGTGTGTGACACTGGGATTAATTCATGGTGCAATGCTAGGATTAAGGGTGCTAGAATTGAGGATATGAGTGCTAACAGTGAGTAGAACTAAGTGCCAGTAGCCTGGATACAATATAAGGGACAGAAAGAGGCTTGTTGCTTGGACTTTCTGCCTTCTGCTGGTCCTGTTTTGCCAGGGACAGTTTCTCCTCTGTGATGCCCCTCTGCTATACCATCCTACTTTGGAGCCAGCTGATTGTGAATGGAAACCTCTACAAACCACAAGCTAAATAAACTCCCTTTTAACTTACGAGTGTTGGATAGTTTGCCTCAGCAAGGAGAAAAGTAACTAAGACACACACCGAGACATTCATCTTACATGTAGAACTAATACTAGTCCAGTCTAAATCCACACTCCGCACTCCAGTCTCTCTTGAGCCTACACCCAGTTCTCACTACCCTGAGGCAGTGCAAAACCTGCCATGGACTATCTGACATCCAGCACCAACCAGTCCCTGGGCAACATGTGTTTGCATGGGATGTTCTAAGCTTACGTGAATCTCCACCTGGACTGCGGCAGCATGCATTCAGCACAAGGTTCATTGCTTCCACTCTGGGCCCCTTGAAGTCCCCATCCTGCATTCTGTCATAATCATAAACACAGTCTTGACCTAAGAGAATAGGCCAGTCTTCTGCCTGTTTAAGCAGCAAGGGTTAAGGCTCTGCCTCTTCTGCCCAGTGTGTAAGACATCACCTGTCATCCGTTTCTGAGACTCTTCTTTTTTCTTGATTCTCTTCCTAAATTTGGCTGAAAGCAGCCAGCAGTACTAATGCCACAGTCTAAAAACTCTGGGATGTCTTGAAATTTCTTCTGCCAGATTAATTTAGTCAGCACCTTTAAATTAAACCTCCTACAGTGTATTGGGATATAGGAAAAATAAAGACAGGTTTTTGCCAGAATTTTATGTACATGACCTTTAGCCCAACTGCCAATGAAGTTCTTGTTCCCAACTGAAATCTCACAAACCAAACCTTTGCTATCCAGATTCCTATCAGCATTTTCTTCTTCTGGACTTCTGCCAAAATTTGCCAATAGCCTTTGCTTCCAGAATTCTAAGGTTTCTTCAGCTTTCATCTCCAAACATTCCAAATTCATCTCACAAATTAGTTGTAAAGGGTTCTAAGCTACATAGGTGCAATCACAGTAATGAATCTTTTTCTCTGGTATCAATTTTCTGTATTGACCAGGTTTCTTATTGCTGGGACAGAATACCAAACACCTGAAACTTAAAGGTGAATAGATTTATTTTGGCTCATGGTTTCAAGAGGTCCAATTCTTGGTTGGCTGGGTGCAAAGTAGAAACAGAATAGCAGAAAAGCATGGTGGAATAAAACTGCTCAGCATGGAGGGCAGGAAGCTGAAAGAAGAAAAAAGTGGGGGACAAGAATATACCATTCTAGGTCCTGGTTCAAGTGACTCACCTCTTCCATCAGCCTTCCAACAGTACATGCAGCTATGAACTCACTAATGGCACTTTAGTGATGAGTATAGTGCCCCATGATGTAATCTCTTTCCACAAGCTCCACCTCAGAGCACATGAGACTTTTGAGGGATGTTTAAGATCTAAACTATAACACATTTTTAACACCCAGGGGATGTCTGTATTACAAAATTTATTAGCCCTAAACTTAGCTAGTCTATCTCTTTCCTCTTCAAAACTAAAGACCTCAAAATAAGAGTAACTGAAATTTGTTTTGGGAACTCTTAATTACTAGCTTTTCCAACATGCAGTTCTAATAAGCAAAGCCAGTCATGAGAACAGAATTCTTTTCAAGCCATAAGGATTCCGCTAGAGCTACATAAATCAGGACTGATCAGCCAGTCTTTAAAAGCTGGCCATATGCTTTTGTGAATGGA
Source organism: Dolichotis patagonum (assembly GCA_004027295.1). Lineage (NCBI taxonomy): Eukaryota > Metazoa > Chordata > Mammalia > Rodentia > Caviidae > Dolichotis > Dolichotis patagonum. The sequence goes on along the minus strand of PVJX010001185.1, from coordinate 74,478 downwards.
TCAGTCTGAACACCTGGCTCAAAGTGAGCCCCTTCCAATTAGTCGAGTTGAATTCTTTACTTTTCTTCCTTACCATCTAACTCTGCCTAATAAACCTTTTTATACCTCACATTGTGTCCTGAAATACTTTTTCCCTGACATGAGTCAAGAATCTTGTTGGTAGGCAGAATTGAGGTCATTATTTCCTCTCTGAGTGACCTTCTAGGACTCTTCCTGGTGACAGTTTTATTTATCTTTAGACTGATAATGTGATTAGCTTTTGAACAAAACAAAACAAAACTTTCATATCAGGTCCTGACCTAGATCCCCAATCTCCCAAACGAGCGTACAGTGAAGGCTTAAATAAAATGAGACAAGTGTTATGATTTTAGAGCAGCAGGAGGGTCAAAATCCTTTAGCTGAGTTCAAGACTCTGAGGGCTAAAACAAAGACTTCTCTGGACTACCCATATTTATTGGGTCCGAAACAAAGTGTGGGGAAACTGAGGAAAGCACAGGAAATAAGCAGGACCTTGGGAGTCACTTCAAAGACTTCTCCAAGTAGAGAATTATGCCAATTTAGGGGACATGTCTTATCTCCAGGATGACATTTATGGTAGGAGTGCAACTGTAGGAGTGAAATTCCTTCCGCTGCAGTCTCTATTTACTTAATTTGTCCTGGAGCCAAGGTGTCTTCAGCTGTAGCTTTGTCTTGTCTTGAGGTATCTCTGGTCTCACAGGCCACTACAGGCTTCACAGGCTAGGACCAGTGATTCATTGAGGTTCATTTATTATGAATCAGCTCCCGTCGCCAGGCAAGAGGCCAAGGTCTAAGACAGACTCACAGGTAAACATAGAAAGCCAATTAGTTAATTTTAGGTCCTGCTCAGAGTAGCTTCGTAGTGGTCTCCAACATTCTCATATATCCCACTTGGTCATGGTATATTTCCCATTATATATAGTTTTGGATTCAATCTGATAAATGTGGGAGAGGACTCCAGTGACTCCCTTTGAATCCAAAACAATTACTGTGACTTTGATTATTTGGAGACTCATTTCCTTATACTGATATGTGAAAAGCTGGCTAGGGTATTATTTCCTTCTCTCTTTAATGGGCTGTAAGCATTGCAAATAAGGTTAGCCAAGGTGCTAACATACAATCTCTGTAGCCACAGACCTGTAGAATGTGCCACACATGTTTACTAGGGGCAGGAGTTGACATTTTCTTTTTAAATTTTTATTTTGTCTTTTCTTGATTTTCAGACTTGAAATTTTTTTTTTGGAGTCAACACTTCTGAGTATCAGTCTGGTCCTTTTATTGCAAACTGATAATATTCTTCAGAATGCCCTGTAAATTTTGATTTCCCATTCATGCCTAGAGATGATAGTTTGATTGTTCATGTAGGGAACTGGCTTATGTCATCTCTGCAATTGTATAAGTAGAACTATCTCCTCCATAGGTCTCTTGCAGAAACTGGTTAATTGGAATATTGCTTTTTTGTTGTGGTTGTTGATAAAGTCATTGACGTGAATTCCAAGGAAGCCTGGCTGCCTCTCTGTGGTGTTTCCATTTCTCTACTTTCTTACTTCAACCCTCTCTCAAATTTCAGAATAAGATGGGTTCTGCTGCTGGCTCATAACATTTGCCCATAATAAAAGCTCCTTTTTTCTCAGATCATAGTTTTTAAACATTGTTACAAAAAAAGAATTTTATATCACTTTCTTGGGAAGCAATTCTGGATTGCTCACCAGTCTGCCAACAGGTAGAGGGGATCCATAGAGTTAACAGGAACCACAGAAGTTCCATTGTCTTTCTGCTTTCTCTGCATGAATATCTGCTGACCCTACGTGTGTCTGGAAATTCTGATTTCCACCAGTAATAACCTAGAATTGTCTTTTGTGTATATCACTTTACATTGTGTTATAAAGATTCTGCCACATACATTATATTTTCCTGAAATCAATGAAAGTTTGTGGCTTATCAGTGGATTCCCTTCAATCCTTATTATCATTGTTATATTTCCTTTTCTCCTTCCATATACTCAATAGTGAAAGTTATAGCCATTCCTTATTTAATGACTCAGTTCCATTCCTGTGACTAGGCTCTTAAACCCAGTGGTAGCTAGATGAAGAATTGTACTAGTATGTACATTACACTATTCAGAACAAAGAAATGGTCAAAGAAAATTCTAACCTGATGACTTTGCTTTCATTTGCTAAACTCTTACATGTACCACTGTCATGTATAACAGAACATAAAAAAACCCCACAGTACCATATTGTGCTGTACCATCAGCAAAAAATTATAGTACTGTGTCAACAAGGTGTACTGCACAGAAAAAACATATTGGGGCTCTGTAAGCAAGATGAACAGAATTGTCCAAAAACAAACAAAACAAAACAAACTAAACCAATTAAAAAAAGAAACAAACAAAACCACTAGGCCAAAAGTCCTAACAGGGGTTGTAGGTACGAATAGTATACCTTCGTCTTAAGTCCAAACAGTTGTTAAATGGGTAGGTTGTTAAACAACGATTATCTATGGTTAGAAGAAAAATGAGTTAAAACCATGTTCTTCACCTATGACTGTGTTCCCAAAGATAACTCTTATGAATTTCCTCCTTGTGTCACTCCATGTTATGAGAGTGAAGAATATAATAATGAAAAAAATAATGCACAACAATATAAGTATAAGCCATTCTAATTATGTGGAAAAGAGGTAATCAATATTATGAGATGGTCATGTGGTAAACTTATATAGATTACCAATGTGAGACGATCTCTTTGAAGACCTCTCATGGTCTAAGTTTTGAGTAAGCCTCTCTTGATAGGTTAGGGAACCCTAGAAAGAAGGATCAGCATGCACAGACCCCTGATGGTGAGCTGCTTATTGAAGACCAGAAATGGTGTCTTTGCTAGTATAAAGTTGTGAACCACAGTGCAAGAAAGGTTGCTGAAGGAGAAGGCCAATTTAGATCATGAAAACAGTTTTAAGCCATGAAAAATAACTGTATTTCATAATAAATGCTGTTGATATTTTTAAAAGCACAATTTGGGAGACAAATACTTACATTTTACTTTTCTAAATATACTTTGGATTGTTTCATGGTGAGTAAATTAAAAGAATAGAAACAAGAAACCCAATGGGAAACTATTTAGTAATCTCTTCAAGAGATGAGGGTTGTTCATAAAAAATGGTGAAACAGTACATGTAGAAAAGGGAATATGTTAGAGATATATTTGAAAGATGAATCATGTTTTGATGTTGGACAGGATGTACATGCAAATTGTTAACGCACACAATATTATCTCCAAGCTTGGGATGAGCCAAAAACTAGAAACAGGTGCTTTTCCTATTGTAAGGAAAGAAAAGAAGGGTAGAGTGGGGATCAAGAGTTCCTTTTTGATAAGTTGAGTGTCCTATAAGATATACATATTCTAATTTTAAAAAGGTAGTTTTGTACCTGGGGCTGGAACTTGGGAAAAGGGTTCAGATGGAAGAAAACCTATGGCAGTGGCTGAGAAAGTGGAGGTCCTGGGCCAGTGTGTGTTCATTCTTTCAGCGTTTCATCCTTACAGCAATTATCTCAGTCTTTTCATATTAGACTCTACTTGCACTTATGACCTTGTTTCATAAATAATACATCTTGTTTTCAGACAATTTCTATACATTCTCATGAGATTCTTCAGGATATCATTATCAGCTATGTTTCTCTGAGTATTTTCAATGTTGTTTATTTCTTTTGATCTGAGATTATTTACCTCCATAGGCTCCATGCTATCTTTTTTTTTTTCATTTTTACTGAAAAACTATAAAGACTACCTCTGGTAAGCAGATGAATCTCCACAGTTCTAAACCCTTTTTCACTTTCTGAAACACAAGTGGTCAGAATGTCTAACCTATAGACACCCCAAGACCTCTCATATCATCTAGAATTTGAAAACACAGCCTATACATTATCCTTTGATCTGTTCTATCTTTTCTTCTGTCTATATAATGTTTAAGTTTGTTCAGGATTTCCAGGCCTTTGTGCATGCAAATTGTGCAATTCTCCTCTTGTTTTTGCCCATTACCTTCTGGAGTTTTAAACTTTGTCCCTGTTTCTTTTGCTATATGCCATACAGATCTAACTTCAGAGTGCTGGTCTGCACAGTTGTGGGTGGTAATGAAGTGGATTCTTGCCAGTGTGTTGCTCAGTAGATCAAGGACATGGAAATCTGAGGCCTAAGTATCTGGTGAGTTTGAACTTTAGCCCTGACCAGGCCTGTTCAGCAACTGGGCAGAGGTGAATTTGCAATCAGAAGCTTCAGGGTCTGGCTCCAAGAACGTGGGGAAGGCAGTTACTAAGAATTCCAGAGTCCTTAACAAGTTACATGACCTTGAGCAAGTCAGTAAAGTTCTTCATGCTCAGATTCTTTCTTTGAAACATAAAGGAGTTGGCCCAGATGATCCCTAAGTGGCTTCCAGCTCTGACATTCTCGAACAAATGTGCAGCACAAGATGATTTTGCTTTACTTCCTGCATTGATATTTTTTCATTACTTTGTAAGCTTTTGTTATTTCAAAGATGACTTTTGTTGTTAGAAATCCAAGTTGGCGCCAGTGTGCTTGTTATGTGGATACCTTTTTTATTTCAGTTAAGGACTTTGATGATAGCTTCCAGTGAGAGTATGACAAAATAAAATCATGTTTTCTGTTTTAACATTTGTTTCATCTTCATCTTTTGTCAGCAGAAATACTGCTATTTGTCATTTCAACATTTTGCAGCGACACCTCTTTCCTCATTTGGGGCCTTTGAAGTTTCTCTCATCAGAATGAAGGCCTTTGCTAATAGTTCTCTGGGGCTGCTTCTTGTGCCAGGGAAAGTGGTTCAGGCGAGTTTCCTTCAGTGCTAAGCAAAGTCTCTAGACGATCTGCCCCACTTCCCAATCAAAAGGCTGGCATTCAAATAGAGGACCGAGATTTGGGAGAAAAACTGCTGCAAGCTTCCGTGGCTCATGTGACTTCAGTTGTACTGCATGGTAGAAAGCTCCTATCTATTAGACAGACTCTATTCATCTCTTCCCCAGGAAAGGGTCAATAGCTAATGGACCACTTTCCTAGCAGAGAGCTGGTAGTGGAGGGAGTGTTGACCTAAGGGACAGAGCTGGTAAGTGCAATTTTCTGTGAAGTCTTTTATCTGAGAAAAACCTTACCTATCCATGGTGTCACAGAGTTCTGCAGCAGGTCTATATACCTGTCTCTACTGATCCCTATTCCCCCCAAATTCTTAGGTAGGTTTCAGTGCAAGTATGCTTATGGAGATAAAATGTTTGAAATCAGTTTTGTTCTATAATAGCCAGGACCTTTGATATTTTTTGCTATGAAGGGAAATATGGAAAAAGATTGATTTTTTTGTCTTTAGGTAGATAGCACAGAGAAATATCAATGGTAATGAAGAGAAGCTATAAATAAAGCTTGTGATTAATAAAAATGAAATTACAGAATCAGTGTTTAGGAGGAGATTATAGGAATAATCCAAGTCCCATACTTATTTATATAAGAATTCTAAAATCTATAGCCAGGCGTGTTGGTGCATGCCTGTGGTACCTGCACTCAGGAGGCTGAGGTAGAAGGATTTCTGCACGTTCAAGGCCAGCTTGGTGTACAAAATGAATTCAAGGCTAGGCTGCACTGCATAGTGAAACCCTGTCTCAAAAACACAAAACAAAATAACAAATCTAAAACCCAGAGTGCTATATGTCTCACCTGGTACTATATATTAGAGCAGTGTATTAAATATTTTTCTGTTGTGTCCAGGAGCATGCAACTTGTTGATGGGAGTCCTGAGTATGTGAGCGCAGTGAATAATTGTTGAAATTTAAATTTCCTTTTCATGGTTCATCCTACACCTGGCTCTAAGCCCTAAGATTTTCATCACTAAAAGTAGCAACAGAAAGTATTTAAAGATTTTTTTTCTGATTTTGAATCTTCATTTGTCAAGGTATAAAAAAGAGAAATTTAGGCATCATTCTTAATTTTCATCTGCCTGGTGCCACGATAACCTACTGACTACATTGCTGCCTGATTCACAACTCCGCAACCTCCAAACTGTAAACAGTTCTCTTGCTCCTGTCTTGTGACCAGTGTTCCCCCTCGGGAAATTGTTCTTTAAAGAACAAAGAATAGTGTTATAGTTTGAAAAAAGTAAATATAGTCATATTGCTTCCTACTTTTCAATGCCCTTGAAAATATGCGGCAAATCTAAACTTGTTGGAGTTACATAGCCTTTTGTGATTGGTTCATCACTCATTCCACTCATTCTTCACATAGCTTCACATTTGTAGTAAGGTTGCATCTGTAGTAAACTTGGGAGTTCACTAACACTCTACATTTCCTCATGTCCTTGTGTTCAAGGATACTCATCAAGTAGTGTGTACTACTCTGTGCTTCTTGCCATCATGCACCTGCCCAACAGTCACCTAGAAGTGGAACATTTCAGGTGAACCCCAGGTGAAGTTAAGAGATGAGGAGTCAAGCCAGCTTGCAGATTATAATGAATCCACTCTTCAAGTCTGGATCCTTCTATGACAAACTTGCTCATATACTTAGATTCTTCCTTAATTCCATAACATCTCCTGGTCCAATTCAACCAATGAGTAAAGAGTAAAATGCCTTTTGTTAGCCTATGAGTTATAAGAACTATATTTCTCACCTGCTTCTTCTACTGTTGAAAGTGGTTGGGAGCCACTGAGCTGGTAATAGTTCACACACATGGAGTTGAAAGCACAAGTGCCTGAACAGGAGTGCCCCAAAGCCATGGCATGCCTGAGGAACACCCTGAGGGCATGGAGTGCTGGAGGTGAACAGATATCCCAGCCCTGAGAACATGGGGCACTAGTGAGCTAGTTAGCAAAGAGGCGTGCTATGACAAGTGTACAAATAAATGAACTGTAGTGGTTGAGCAGTCTTTTTCTCCCATGTAAGGCTCCAACTGACCCCAAATTTCTGTCTCTATCTTTATTTTCTTCATCCTCTTGTCATTATTTTCCCCAGGAACTTAGAGAACTCTCATGGACATTGACAGGAAGTGTTAGTCTGAGTACAGCTTGGTCATTAGTGTCATCAAACCAAAGAAGCCTCAGATCAGAAAACTGATACTGACTACCATGTTATATAACCTTTACTTCAATTTAATATCCATTCCTGCCACTTTTCTTATTAAAGGAAAGGTTGGCACATTTCATTTCTGTGGTTAATATCTCAAAGAGAATCCACTGACTTACACTATCCAGGTGGGTGCTAAAGTTAGACAAAACTTGTTCACTTTTATCTGTGTTTTATTGTTCCAAGTTGGTGTTTTTACCATACAGAGCTGTCCCTTGTAAACTCTGGGACTCTGAGGCAGCCTCAGAGACTCTAATAGACAGGATACTGGCCACTCAGTCTTCCTGGGATTTCTGTTGGCTCATGTTTCCACTCAACCTTGGGCCAAAAATCACAGGTTGCAATAGCCACGTCCCTTTTTAGGGATCTAAACAGTATTGTTGATCTAGCCCCAGTCCTTCTACGTTTCTCCTTTAGCTCCAGGAAAGCTTCCTTTCTTTCTCAATGGCTTTGATTCTCAGCAGGTAGAATTTAGCCTTAGAAGTTGTTAAGGTTCATGTCTGGATATCTCCCCAAAGCCTCATGTGTTCAAGGAGGGGCTTTAGAAAGGTGATTGGATTATAGGGGCATTTAGAGCTGACTTGCTGTTAGAATTGGGGATCTGGGTAGAAGAGGTGTCTCACTGAGTATGACCTGGAAGGGTATATTTCTCTTCCCAGCTCCTTCTGTACTTTATGATTGCCCTTGACCTGAGCTGCTTTCTTCCACTGGCCCCTTCCACCATGCCACTTTCTGCCCTAGTGTCAGCCGACTATGGACTGAAACTAAGAGCTAAAATAAATCACTCCTCCTTTACATTGTGGGTGTTGGCTATTATGTCTCAGGCACAAGAAAGTGACTAAGACAGGAATTCTTAGAAAATTCTTATGTTTTTCACTTTTGTTGGAAAATTAGTCTCCCTGAGAATCAGGAAAACAACACTAAGATCTGGTGTGAAATTCAGGACTACACTAGGACTTTTTTTTTTTTTAAAAAGGTATTATGTGTTTTCCCTTTATCCTGTAGCAGTATCTCCCTCACTTTAGGACTGCTTTATTGCAAAGTTTCAGGATCTACAGGGGATAAAGCAAAACTTTTTTGCTAAAAAGATGATTCAAAACATTACCTGTCTCCAAGTGATATCTAGTTATAATATCCAACTCAAAGATCAAGTTTCCATATAGTCACTTCATCTGGGTCTCCTCACTGCCACTGGAAGAACAACATCCAATGCAAGAGCCTTGTCTTCCTTTAACTATGCTACATGATTTCATATATCTGTGTTTCTACCACTGTTATACACAACTTCATGGACACTTTCAGGGTATATTTTCTTTGTTTCCTCCTTTTCATTGTTTTCTCATGAAAACCTCATACAAGTTTCTTCTTTTAAAAATTATTTAAGTTGCAGGTTCACAACAATGTGCATACAGTTAGAGTTTAGATCCAAAACGTCCTCCAAAATCTTACGTCAGAGGTGAGCCTTTTGGAAGGTGATTGGATTATGAAGCACTATACTCTCTAGTGGATTCATCCATGGACGGACAGCTGGCGGGGAGTCACTGGTACATAACCCAGAAAAGCATATTCTTCTCCTCTGTTCCTCCTTTTTCTCACTGCTTCCTGGCTGCCATGGTTGGGCATCTTTCCCTCCACTTTGCCCCTCTACCATTTGGTTTCTGCCTTGGATCCAGCTGACAATGGACTGAAATATTGAGTCAAAGTCTCCTCCTTTAAATTGTGGTTACTGATATCTATGATACTCAGGGACCTCTGTGTACTTGACTTGGTCTTTTAATTGCCTATTACAGACCTTAACGTCTAACGGATAGTGGAATCTCTGAAGTCCTCCTTCAGGCACTGGGACTCCCATACCTGTATTTCCAGTGTCCTAATTCATCTTCTTTTCAATAAACCTTACTATAAACTCTGTCTATATATCCTTCTCACCAGGGACAGTCTCAAGGGTTGGCTCTATGCTTCTGTGTGCTTATGCTTGTCCATGTGTCCTTTGTCATAACTGGTGTTCCACCGTGACTTACTTTTAATTTGCCCACAGTTGATTGACAGACACTATGTTCCACTGCATTCTTATTTACTTCTCATTAGCTTTAAAACTAATAATGGCCAATGTCAATGATCACTAAATGTTTTTGTTACATTTAAAAAACCCAGAATTTTGCATTCTACTCTCAAACATGTGCCTTCTACATGGAGTTGCTATCTTGGTCTTGGACTTCTAAAAGGTCTGTAGATAGATTTCATGGAAACTCAAGCCCTTAAAGTTGTGCTTAAAACTTTGTATTTATGTGGATAAGTATATTTTTATGAGAAGATAGAACACTCATATAAAAAGAGGAGTCATATACCTTCCAAATTAAGTATGATTAATCTATAGACTTGTGCACCTAGAAGTCAGTCATCTAACTCTACATATGATTTCCCCTATATTCTGAAAACATAAATCTGTTTCACAATATTGAATTTGAATTTTGCATTTCTTTGGACAAACAGGAAGCCCTCACTTTATCTATAGTGTCTCACATTGCAAATTAATTCTCATCCTTATTTTAGTCCTACAACTTTTCTGTGCCAGTGAACTCACTTTGTCAAACAAATTTGATTTGTGAACATTTCCCTGGAATGGAGCTCATTTGCAAATTGGGGACTTACTGGACTGTTGGGGCAAATTATAATATAGGAACACATTTATAAGACAGTAAACTTATAGACATTTCATGGTAATTTAGAAGTCTCTGACCAAGTTATTGTTGTGCTGTTTCTGCTAAGTTCAGTTGACCTTGACGGTGTCTACAGCTCAGCTGCAAACCTCTGACGAGCACTGATTCAGAGTAATTGCCTACACCCTGAGCTAATTCAAAGGCCCCTTCCCAGAATGATCCTATATTACAGTAATGCCCTTAACTATGCTCACTGTGTAGAGGCCCTCTTCTCTTGTTCCTGGAATGTTTCTAGATTATGATAAACAATCCTTTGCTTCAAGGCTAGCCTGCCTGTCCATATGTGACTCAATGTATGTAACCAATTATATAATGTTTTGACACTTGCTTTGTACCTCCCACTTCTAAATTCTATATGAACTAAACTTTTTCAAAATTCAGTGCTTCTCCTTTTGAGGAATTATCTCCTTAACAGTCCACTGGCATGAAGATTTAACAGTCCGCTGATGTAAAGATTAAATGCTGCTTTCTTATGTGCTTGGTGCAAAGTCTTCCTTTCAGTTTGGTTTGATTTGGTTTGGCTTGCGTTGGAAACTTTCTCACGACAGTACCAGTAAGTGGTACCTCGGTTCACGAACTTAATTTGCTCCTTGATTGTGGGGAAGATGGCTGTATAGGTGTTCATGCAGAGAAAGTATCTGTTGTTGTGCTTGTTGCCTGAGGTGGAGTTTGAGACTGGAGGCAAAATTTTGTCAAATGCTTCTGTTTGTGAACCAAACTATTGGAAAACTATTGAGAAAATCTGTATGGGTAGGGAGAGAGTGTGTGGAGAGAAAGAGTCTGTTTATGAATACCTCTCAGTCCTACTCTGGTTAGCTCATGTTCTGCAAACCTAGCACCTTGCCTTACACATCAGCAGGCTGTGTGCATCTGTGTCTTCCTTCCTGCCTGTACCTATTCCTCCAAGCCACAGAGCTTCACAGGAGCTGGCAGGAATCCCAGCACTCACTGTGAAGGCACCTTGTCTCTCATTAGCTTCTCTCCACACATCCCCAGCAATTGTCTAACCTGAAGCAAGTTTCTCTGAACTTCTGAGATGTCAAAAGCACCTCTTCTGCTACTGCTGTTGAGAAACATGGAGTTCTAGAAGCATAAAATACCCTTGCTATCTACCTTATATTTGATTGTTTTCTTTTTTTCTCTTAAGGAAAAACAGCAAAATAATTACTATTTTCAAGTTACTTACTGGAATGTATATGAATTTTTGCAAAACTAATACACATTATTATATCAAACTGAGGGCTGGGGATTTAGTTCAGTGGCATACGCACCTGCCTGGCAAGTGCAAGGTTATGAGTTCAATCCCTGGCACAAAAAATTATCAAACTGAACATGTAATGTTAGTTGTCAAGCTCCAAAATATCTATATAACATCTTTTTGTAAATCTCTTTATATTATAATTGACAAAGAAAGACCTATAAAGCTAATAAAAATAGTACAATTATGATCTGATGTTTTGAAACCAATTATTTCAATACATAGGTTTAATCCCACACAGGTTTGTTACAGGCAACTGAGTTGGATAGAAGTATTTTGGGCAGTCAGACAAGGCTGGGTCCTTGAAGGAGCCAGTGCAGAAGACCATATACCTTGCAACTGCTGGGGAGACAGACATCTCTGCTGTGGGCCAGACCTCAAGACAAAAGATAAATCATATGCACCCACATACTTCCTCAGGATAAGCATTAGGAAATGATATTCTAAAAAGGTCTCTATCACCCTGAAAAGCCAGGAGTCATTAACCCAACCCCCTATAGGAAGAGTCACTGCTCTTTATGCATGCCCACTTGCTATGTGACTGGCTTCTCCATTTGTCCCCAACTTAATCAATTTTACCTGAACAATTAATCTTTTTGGCCACAGTTCTGTCCCATCTCATGACCACCTTACAAGTTCCCTTGTTTTCCCCACTTTACACCTGCCTCACTTTGTGGTTTTGTTCTATAAATGTCCTTAGAAAAGACAGTCTTTTGCAACCCACTTGGGAGCCTTTCTGTCTCTCTCAGACAGAAGCTTTCTTTCTCTCAATAAATATATTCTGCTCTTAATCTTCCTTGTTCCTAAAGCCCATTCTTTGATTTTAGAGAGCATGAACTCATACCAGACATACAGCAGGTTGGGAGTTTCATTCCCCTGTATCAGTAGAACTCCAGGGATCCTTCAACTAAGCTTAAAATTAGGTCAAAGACAATTTCTTTATGATTCCTTATATGATTTGAAAAATGCTTTGAAATATGATGCAGGGATTATTTTAGCAGGTAAAATCTATCCTAAAATTATCTTTTCTTATTAGAGAAGGAATTAAATTTAAACTGGGCCCTTTTTATTTTCTATTTTAAATTTAATTGACATACAATAATTATAAATATTCATGGGGTAAGAGTGATATTTTGACATACGTACACAACATGTAATGATGAAATCAAGGTGATTGTTGTATGTATGAATCCAAATTTTATCTGTTTGTATTGTAAGCATTTAAAATTCTTTCTCTTATCTATTATGAAATATTCAATAAATTATCATTCAATTCTAGTCACCCTACCTTATTTTTATCCCATGAATAAAGAGAGAAAGACTATGTGTATAAACCCTCAATATGTCACTCTGATTGACTTTATGACAGTGACAGTGACACAAACACACAATTCGGGAGCACATACTACTGTGCTAAGCACTGCACCAATATTTTCTGTACATGAGCTCATTGAGTATTCACAAAACACCAATGAGTAAAGGTTCCCATCATTTTATAAATGGAAGAAAAACTGCTGAGCAATTTTAAATAATAAGCCCTATGTCATGCACCTAATAAGGAGCAAAGAATAACTTGACCTCACTTGGCTGAGGTCCCATCAAGGGCTCTGATGATATGGCATCATATAGCTCACATTCTTTCCTTCTTTCCAAAACCAAAAGTATTTATGCTCGTTTATGTATTAATCTTGCTTGTCTATATGGAATTTTTGACTCTTGCTTAGGTTGGAGACAAACATTTTATTACAGAAACACTAATTGTAATTACAACTTTAAAATTCCACTTGAGTCCAAGATGGGATTATAGATCATGCTGATCACAATTACAATTTTCCTGGCCTGTTATTTCGTTTTGATGTTCAAAAAACGACTAAAATCATTTTCAATATGCTACCACTTGGTGTCGCTATCAGTACGCATGTAGTTGATTGAGTTATCTCTTTTTCACAGTAGTCTAGACAAGTGACTATGTTTTCATTTTTAAGAAATACGTTTGAGATAGCCTGGAATAGATCTTTCAGAATTCAAATAACATTCTTGTTTTAAAGTTTGATTTTTCAAAACTTAACAGGGATCAGCTTAGGGTTTATTTCAGAAGACATGTTCGAACAAATAAATGTTCTCTAATTAAAAATAAAAAGCTCAGGTACTGCATCCAAGTCTCTGGGCACATTGAATGGGAAAAAAACTAACAGAAGGAAGCCTTTATAACTGTTGTCAAGGTCAAATCAATGTAAAGTGAGTTGGAATGTTTAGAATTGATTTCTTACAACTAGTAATTTGATTATTAATACTGATCTAGTTTTGTTCTGAAAAAGATGTTGTGAGCTCTTAGATCTATAAATGTGGGTAAGAAAAATAATACTTTTTGAGTACTATGTGACATGAAGACACTGCTTTGTTATTTAAATATGTATAATTATATATGTAATAATAATTATAGCTTATTATTATTACAACCATTTACACTTTTTACTTTTGCTCAATCATTTACAATTCACCTTAATTTATTGACTCCTATGAACCAAAAGACAAACATGAACAACCCTCGGAGAAAACTGGAAGTAAAGGAAAATATGGGAGAACATATATGAATTACAATCCCAGTTATTATGGTTTTATAAAAGTGTTTCAAAGTTTATTAGCCACAATTTGATATTTACCTGCATATTTTCCTAGTTACTGCCAAGATTATAAGAATATTTTATAACTTTAAAGAAATACTAAAAACAAATAACATCAAACAAAACAATGAATGACTGTCCTAGGTGCATCGTTCTGAGGATTGTAACTTCCATTTAAGATCAGAGGCCGACTGGATAAGAAGTCAAAGCTAGCTAAGATATATGGATAGTAACTATATTATGACTTTCACTTTTTTATGTTAGCACATATGCTGCACCTAAGCTTGAAACATATATAGAAAATCGTCCACTGGACATCATCTTCTGAATGTCTTCAGACATTGCAGGTAAAATATTTAAAAATAAAGGCATTTGCCATCCCTGAATCTGCTGGGCCCCATTCAGCTCTACCTGACTTCTTCCTGTGATTCTAGTCTCATGGAATGGTGCTGCCCTTCCTCCAGTTCTGAAAACCAGAAACCTGGCAGTCATCTCATTTTTCCCCTTGTTTCCCACTTGCAGTCACTCCTGTGACTATTTGTTCTGGGACTGCCAATGTCTCTCACAAGTTGTCTCTACCTCTTCACATCCAGGGCCAAGATCTACGACAAGTCTTCAACATCTCTCTTGGAAAAGGGATCTGATTTCTAACTCTTTCTGCACTTCTCTAGATTCCTCCAGATTGTTGCCAGAACTAATTATGAAAATGTAATTGAGCTATAAGCCTACTAAGAATTTTCCAGTAACTAACCATTAGGTATAGGATAAAATATGCTTTCATGTTATGTAAGGAAAACCTTGAGTATATGTCCAAAATCTAACATGACACCACTCTTGAAATTTGTGCTACAGATATATAACTACCAGGTAAGCGTTCAACAAATTTTGGTTCATTAATAAGTGGCAGTGTGATTTGATAGCTAATTAACTCCTATATTGACCCCACCAATTGTCACCTCACAATTAGAACCTTTTTCTTTGAGTCCTAAAAATTTTTCTGAGCTCATGATTGTTCAGAAATGAATCAAAGAAATCAGTGAGTTAATATATGTGAAAAGATTTGGAAGTATTAAGCTTTGTTAGTTAATGTATTTATTTTTTGTTAACCAACTGAGTATCTGGACTATGCAGAGACAGATCATGTTTGAGATGTGGTGAGGGCATGTAGTTGATACCCTTGACTTTCTTCACAAGGTGCCTTGGGGCCATTGCTGGGAAGAGCTCTGTGTAATTCTGACTGCCTCAGACCACTGGATAACCTTGGTAAGTTATTCCAATTCAGTTCATCCTAAGCAAAGTTAAAATAGCTATATTAACCTACCCTCCACAGGTATGCTAATAAGTACATTTTTCCCCAAAGTGCAATGTACAAATTTCATTAGTTAGTCATAGGGCTACAATAATACTTGATTGTTCCTGGTTTTCCTTGTTATTTACTGCTTACTCACACAAAAAATGTTACTGAAGGGACTGAGGGGGGAAAGTCGCAAAATATGCTGATGTACCAAAAAGCTGCCAAGACAAAAAAGGCAATCAGGATGGCAGAAGACCTTCTGATTTCCATCCCATCTAATCATTAGAGTTTGTATTGCAAACTAATTTTCTTATCTCTTATCTGTAAGTCAGCTCCTCTGCAAAGGACTAAAGAACTCAATTTATCATCTCCTGTAACAGGTGCCTTGGCTGCCAGTGTGCCTTGGCTCTGGACCTACCCAACTGATTTAAAGCAAAATTGATTCTGACTCACAATGTTTGTCCTAATGCAAATGTCTAAATGCTGAAATAAGAGACCATGCAACATGTACTACACATATACAGCTTGTGTTCTCCCAATCTTTCAGGCTCCCTATCTTTCTAATCAATCAAAGGCGTTATGCTGCAAAAGATCCTTCCTTACTCCCTCCTACGTGGAAGAAAAAAGACAGGTCAAAGGAAACTTTTGGACGTATCTCTAGAATGCCAAAACTCAAAGCAGCTGACTACGGCATACATCCTGGTTGACCCCATCTCAATCATTTCAATATTTTTCTCAGTCCATTGACAGAACAACTATACTGACTAATTCTACATATGAAAGAGAGAAACAACCAGAAAGTGTATTGAGCTTCTCAATAGGGATGAATGATCATGGTATCAGAAATATTAGAAAATATAGAATGAAGGACATTAAAGAGGTTTTCATATTCCTAAATTTTTAAAAATATAACTAAGTAGAGTGGACTGAGTGTCAGTTTGGGACTAGGTCAGACTTATACCTCTCAATCAACTTGCCTAAGATTTTCCTTTTCAGCTCAGGAATGTCTTCCTAACAAAATGATTTGTTTCTTGACATTTAATTTCTAAGTCATAGTCAAAGCATCATAAGCATCTTTTCTTTCCTTTGTTGAAAATTGATTGAAACTCATACTGACCTAAAGTCATTATCATTTGAACTTGAAGATGTTAGAGATCATACAGTGATTTTGCAAAGGAGATAACCTCAACTTGAAAAGGTTTGTCTGTAGTCTACTTCTAAGATGTAACAGCCATAGCTGCCTATCAACTCTGTTATGTAAGTTGTTTATGGCCATTCAATATTTGGTTTCTATGAGCCTCTTCAGTCTCACACACCTGCACACACAAAATCACACTGCTAGTTTTACTTAAATTTCACTATAATCAGTTCTAGAAATCTGTTATGAATGTGTGAATTAACTGGTTGTGTCAACTTGAGTAAGAAACACCTAACTAGATTGGATTGGCATAGTTTTGTGTGGATGAATGAATTGACTGAAACAGAAGACCCAAACTGAGTGTGAGTGGCACCAACCAATAGGGTTGACACCTGAATGGAATAAAAGGGAAAGGAAGGAGGAAGGCTCACATATTTCTTCCAAGGAGCTCCAGTCTTCACTTTCACCTTGGATGTCATCTCCTGGCTTGTAGCGTAGACTCTTTGACCTTCAGATACAGTTTCCTGTGGGACACTACAGTGAGTACCATATCTTCAACTGCATCCTTCGGATCTCCAGTAGAAGAATAGCCTTTCTGCACTGTTCTGTATCTGACTCTTTTGGTGGCCACTGTAAGTCAACCTGGTAAATTCTTGTTTGTTGGTGTATGTGCATTAAATCTGTTCCTCCAGTAAGCACTGACTGATGCAGTTTTTCTCCTCTAGGACTTGGCAAATAACCTTTTATTTTCTTTTCGTCTTTGTTGTACTCCTCCACCAAATTCTTCCCACACTTTCCTGAACTTTGCACACCGTTTTGTTCTTATCTTAGATGTCATTTTCTCTAGGAAACCTTCCTGGACATAGAACTGGAATAAGTATACTATCTCTCACATTTAACCATTCTTTCAAAACCAGAATCATTGTCACATAGTTTTGCAATATCATTGTTTTCCCTAGAATATGAATTCTAAGGGCAGAAAACTATTTTGTAATTGCTGAATTCCTGAACCCATAGCAGTAGCACAGTATTAGGAAGTGTAAAACATATTTCATAAATGGTCCACATACACGCTAATACTGAGGAGTCTGTGTACAAATGTGATTTAGACAGAATGATGGGGATGATCCCTAATGCATGTTGTAATTTTTGAACAACTTTAGTCTGGCCCAAGAAAGTTATTGTCACATTTATACTTCTAAGTGAGTTTACAAAAATCTGTTTTATAGATGAAAATCCAGAAAATAGAAACTCATGAAACCAAAATATCTAAAATCAGATCATAAATGGTATCACTATATTTAGATATTGTTTGGTCGAGAAACAGAGTTTGTTAACTTGTTTGGAGGTGAGAAGATATTGTTCGTCATGGACTTTCCAATGTGCTTACATGATTCAGTATTCCAGAGTGGCACTGCCTTTATCCCTTCATGCCTCCCTCCTATCTAATTTTTCTGTTCATGAATGTGGGCACCAGTCTCTGTTTTTAACAACGAGAAGGTAGTTTCTCAAATCTACCACGGTCATATTCTCCTGTGCTGGCCTGACGACCAGTTTGGAACCAGTAACAGCAGAGTGAGGAAAGCACTGCTCCCGCAGGCCCAGGGCTTGTCCTGGCTCAGGGCAATGAATAATTCATTAGGATGGCCACTGGCTCAGGGACACCCTTCTTCTACTGAGTACTTGCTTTTATCCACCCATTTATCTTCTTTAAAGATTTTGTTTCCTTTCAAATACTTGTTTCCAATTTTCCTATTTAAAGCTCTGTTTTCCCCTGGCTTTGAGGTTTTAGATACTCTTTTCTATCCATACCAATGCTGACCACAAATTCCCAGTACAATCAAAGTCTAAAATCTAAAATTACTCTATTGAGATATAACCAAATGTTATAAGGTTTGGTTCCTGACATCAAAGCAGTGTATAAAGCACTTTAGTCTCTGATTAACTATTGTGACACTGGACTGGAGACTAGTTTTATGGAAGATAATTGCAGTCTCCCCTGACCAAGAACCAGTTTCAATTTATACAGTTAAACTCCTAAGTTGATTAAAGTTATTTGGCACGTACACGTTTGACTCATTTTAAAAATTGGTCTTTAGCAGGTATAATGAAGAAGACAAATTTGAACAATTAGGAACTAATGAAGACTTTGTAAAAATTGCTATTTACAAAGAAGTGAGAAAATACTTACATACATTCCATAGCCAGTGTGAATTTTATTTTCATTTCTTTTGATTATATCTCAGTGAAGTCGAGGTGAAAAGAATGACTATTGCTTTGTTACGTGTGCTTCATTTTAAAAATGTGATTATCATGATTATTATGGTTCTGATCCCACTGGCTTCTTGTCATTCACTGAGTTTCTAATCTTATAATTTTAATAGCTATTAATATATTAGTGAGATAATCACTACCTGCTAATATCTGAGCTCATTCTACATAACCTTTTTCTGAAGATGGGAACCATGTTGCCAGTATTTGATGTGCTATAAGGATTTTGAAAAATCAGGGCAAGTTAATTAAGTTAGTTGACTAATTTCCCTAATTGCCTAGGGCATTTGTCACTCAGAACTATTGCTCAGTGTATGTCTGTGTTTCCCAAGTATTTTCTCACTTCTTTGTAAATAGCAATTTTTACAAAGTCTTCATTAGTTCCTAATTGTTCAAATTTGTCTTCTTCATTATACCTGCTAAAGACCAATTTTTAAAATGAGTTCATTTTCTCTGCTATTTTAGAGCTTTTATTACATCTTATCTCCTTTGTTTATTACGGAATTTAAATTATTCCAATATATTTCATCTTTGGCTTTAGGAACAGCTAAAGTATCTTTTCTGTGAGTTTAGCATAATCCATACTAAAATTAAGCATTTCCAGAATGAAGACTATTTTTTTCAAAAGTGTTATGCAGTAACATTTCATCCACAATTTGTTAAATAAGGAATGCATTAAAGGAGTCTGGCTGCTGACGCCTGTAACTCAGTCAGCTTTCATTTTAAACATATCTTGGTCCCCATCAAATCAACATGGTTTATTCTAGCATCCACAATAGAAGTCTCTCTTGTTGTCCTGCTCAGAAAATCTAGTCCGGTATTACAACACAGAAATTCTTTTAGTGTTGTTTAGGTGATTTTTATCTTGATAGAATTTTGGGGGGAGGGCACGAAGGGGTCATGCAGCTGAGCTAATCCTCAGCCCCTTGGATAGAATTATTTAGTCCTTTGTGTTTTAGATTTATTTTATTTTATTTTATTTTATATTGTCTTTTTGAGACAGGGTCTCCCCATGCAGTTCGGGTTGGCCTTGAACTCACTTTGCAGCCCAAGCTGGACTCAAACTCGCAACAATCCTCCTATCTCAGTCTTCCATGTGCTGTGTGTCACCACGCCTGGTATGTTTTAGATTTTTTTTCATCTGTAACTTTAGTTTGTTGTGTTTTTAAAATTGATACGTAAAAATGTACCTATCTAGGGGTACCATGAAACGTTTCAAATTCTTTCTTAAAGCTTTTTTGAAAGATACATTATAGTTAGCTATAGTCATTCTACTGTGAAAAAAGGACACCAGAATCTTCTTTTTAAAGACACACACACACACCCACACACACACACACACACACAATTTGAATTCAGGGCCTTCATACTGGGTTACACTCCAAGCCCTTTTTACTTTTCGAGACAGGGTCTCACGAAGTTTCCCAGCTGAGACTTGAACTTGCTATGCTCCGACCTCAGTCTCATGGGTATGGGACATAGTGAAGGGCACTGGAACTTCTGTCTGACCCGTTTGTGAAATTAAATACCTGTATCCACATGAATTCCTACACGAAATAAAAATAAAATATTTTAGATTTATTAGATACTTATGAAAACTGTACTTTTTTTTTCCTTTGTATTCACAACTGAACTCAGGACCTTGCACTTGCCAGGCAGGTGCTTGTGCACTGAGTTACATCTGGCCCTGGACTCGCACTTTGAGGGTGCAGGGTCAGAATCCCCGCCTGACTTCCGCAGCCCAGCGGCGGCCCCCAGGGGGCTCCGGACAGAGCCCTGGGCGGCGACCAGCGGCGGCTCCTAGCGGCCCGCGGTGAGGGCAGAGCGTCCTCGCCCCGCGTCCGTTCCTATGGGGCAGAGTCTGCGCCCCGCGCCCCGCTCACCTGCCCTCAAGCCTAGGTGACTGCTGGACGCGACGCCTTCCCGCCGGCTCCGCGCTCAGCCTCTGCGCGCCCCAAGGAAAGGCGCCTCCCGCCTCCGGCCCGCGGTGTCGCAGCCAACTCCGTCCGGGCGCCCGCGGCACTTCCGCTCCCCGCCCCCTCCCGCCCCGGCCCGGCTGGCCGCGCGCGCCCGGCTCCGCCATCTGGCCCAGCAGATTCCGCGTCCTTCACAGCGTCTCGCGGAATTGACAGTTTCCCTCAAAACAGACGCCAGAGCCCCACGCTGCACACCAAACAAACAAACACGCAAACGGAGCGAGGCCCGCGTCCCTCCGCGGCCGCGGGCACAGCCTTCCTCCGAAGCGCCCTCGCGCGCTCTCCCTTCCTGTGTCACCCTCCCCTCCGACCCGCCCCGGGCCTGTCCCTGCTCCCGAGCCGCGCAGTCCAGGACCCGCAGTCCCTGGGTCTCTAGGGCCGCGCGGAGCCAGGCTCCCCGGGGTGCGCGCCCCACTGAGCGGGAGCCCAGGCCGTGGTCAGTTTACACCGATTTCCGATTGACATGTTTCCTCAGTGTCTGGCGTCTCACTTAGGGTGCACTGTCTCCCTGCCATTCTCCTCACACCTTTCAGGCCTTGTTCCTCAGACTGGCCTGGCCTGTTGATGGACTGATTGTTGCCTGGCTTTCATGTGCACGTTCTCAATTTGCTCCCAAAATGTGGACACGGGGATGCTGGGTGTTGATCCAGTCGCTTATGTCACTTTACAACCATTTATGGCACTACGGAGGTGTTTAGCTTGTGAGACCCAAATCTTCACGTGGAGATGGTGGCTCTCATTGTCTTCATTCTAGGGCATGCAGTTTTCACTTTTATTCTGATCCAGGTCACTCGTTCATGGGGTCAATCTTCGGGTCTCACTGCTTTTCATCCAGAATCGGAGCAATTCATGGTAGGGCTGTCCTTCCCTGACAGTGGGAGATGACCGTGTGTCCTGTGAAATTCTAAACACCTATTTGACAATAAATCTAAGCCAGGAGTGATGGAGAAGGATAATTTTTTTGAGTGCTATTAATATCTTATAATGGCTGGCAGTTGCATTATTTCCATAGATACCACAGGGTAGAAAGTAGGTTAAGAACTCTTTTATGTATATACTAGACATTAGTGCTGTTCCAAAGCAGGGAAATATTATTGATAACAAACAATAAAATCCAAGATACAGAGGTTAATGCTGGTGAGAATAAGAGTATAATGGAGAAGGCATAGAAAATATAACCTGCACTGGATGGTATGAAAAAATGTTGAATTATTCCTAAAATATATTGGCTTGGAAAAGTTTATATGTCAGATAGATACGAAGATGTGTGATGATCTACTGGGGCTGTAGGAATTTGGACTGCCAGCATCTCTAGCCTTCTCTCATCCACATAGCTCACAGCACCATGTCGCTATCACTAGAAAATTCCAATGTCATCAGTGGTCCATAAGGGGAGCCAAATCAGGTCTCTTAAACCATTAAAGGCCCTGGCATCACATCCCACCACTATCTTGCTCTGTGTTGCCTTGGGAAAAGGTTAGCTCTGGGCACAATCTGTCACTCCTTGTTATATTCCATCCAGTTCAGTCATGCTGGGTTTGCCTCAAGGAATCACTGTGTGTTTGTAAGCCAAGGGTACTGAGCTTCTGTGTTTAGGCATTGGAAACTCATGCCTATACTGGAATGCAGTGACAGTGTTTGAGCATCACAATGAGGAATAAAGGGCACTCTTTCTCTCCCCCATCTAGAGCTGTTTCCAGGCCAAGAATTATAAAAGTCCTTCAGTCACTGTAACACCTCACACTGCCAAGGAAATGTGCCAGCAGTGAAAGCTATAATTGAAAAGCAGGTGATCTCGGACACTGAGTGTGCTTTTCATTTCCTTTCCTTGACAGGAAGCCAGCCAAACTAATGCTTGGATTTGATGGAACTCTAATGAAGAAAAGAAGACATTTTCTAAAAGAGAGTATTGAAGTTCAGATAAATTTAATCTGAATGGCAAAAGGGCTGATACTTTATTGTACTGCTCAAGACCTAACAATAGCAACATCATCTAAATAATTTTTTTCTTCATGTTTTTCTAACTGTGTGCTACTTATGAAAAATTTCAAATTATGTTTTAACTCATGGGATTTTTATTTCAACACCTTGTGCTGGTATATTCACATAGTCAATAGAAATTTAAGTTAACGTATATTTGCCTTACCAAAATCTTTATTCATTTAGATTATCAAATGAAATGGATAGTTCTCTTTTTCTCACCAGTCACAGAAAAGGGAAATGGCCAAAAGGAAAATTTGAAGCTTTGGTCATTGCTGTTGATTCTATCAGAGCTCAACATTTCTCCATTTCTTGTCTCTGCCCTCCGGTGGGTAGCCTTCGCTCTTGTATCTCATCTGCTAAACCCCTCTAGGTCCATGCATTCTCACGGTAAAACCTACAGATTTGAGAACATGCTTCCTTTCCAATAGTTTTAGAAAAAAGTCCTGGGTAGTCAAATAGTCATGGCTGCATCATATATTCATCCTTAAACCCACCAACATTATAGGATAAATTTTCTGCTCTGATGATTTGGACATGAATCACTTATCATAGTAGAGAGGACTAAAAATGAGAGGTTCGACCCCCCCCCCTTTTTCTTGGATTCTCTATCATTAACAATTAACTAATAATTAAACACATCAGACACTGTGCTTATAAGATTTAAAATGAGGGACACATGAAAGAACCTTTAAAGTTATCAAACAATTAAAAAATGTGTAGTATGTGTTGACTTGTCTATCCTTTCCAAAACACTTGGGAGAATTTCATTCGCTGAGATTTCAAATGGCAACAATCTCTGTAATATTTGGTAAAAAGATTTGTGAAAATCATCATCTCTTGAATCCAGAATGACATCACCTTCCCACCTCTTCTTACTGCCCTTTGTTTCTGTGAGAATCAAGAAATGAGAGTACAAAAGTTATTTCCATCTTGCTGCTTACATTGGGAAAACTGGACAGCGATATAATAACAAGAGGAAATTCCTAGAATTGAAAGGATTCATTATTCCCAGCTTCTTCCTGACAATTTTAGCAGTGTTCACTTAGTCTTGATTATATTTTTATTCTATATCACTCCTACATATGGATTTAAGAAATACAATTTAAAAATAATTTTACAGATATACTAAAATAAAAATCAAAACAAAATATAACCAAAACTAACTGTAGTAGGGAGAAGTAAGAACTCTGAAGTTAAAAACCAGTCACTGGTACATCAACTTTGGAGGCCAGCAGCTGGCTTTGATGGTCCCAGCTCTGTTTGCTGTGCCCGAGGCTGAGAATGAGGAGGCTTTTGAAAACTTCTTTTCACACTAGGCACATCTGCCTGCCTGAGGGCCTCATGTCCTGGGGAAGAGCTCTGACAGGCTCTTCTTATCCTGCTCAGTATTATTAGGGGATGCCTGTTAGTTGCCTCTGGAGAAGACCTGTCACGGAGGCGTGTACCCTCCGTGAGGCCACCTTGATAGGAACATTTTCGACTGTTCATTTGAAATTGAGATGCATTCATGACAAGTATCTTTCATGTGCAGGTGAGTAGGGGAAGCAGATGGACCCCACAGAAATGAAGATTTATTTTTCATGTGGCGTCTTTAGCAATTAATGGTGAAGGAAAGCCCTGAGGAAGAGCATGCGAAGAAAAGGGAATCCAGCTTTCTCTCTTCTGTATCCCTCACAAAAGCCAGAGGACAAATCAGTTTCTGTCCTAATCTGTGTGAGAAAATGCAAGATGAGGGAGACCTGGTGCAGACTTCAGGGTACAGGAAAGGTGGTACACAGAACAGAGAACAGTCAGCATAATGCTAACTTGCTCTATGACCTTGCTGGTGTCACTTTCTGTGTAGATAACTGATAGGATTTGATTAGACAATTGCTAAATCCCCTTTCAGCAATGATATTTTAGATGTCCGTTACTTGGAGCTCAGTATTCTCTTTATCATCACTGGTAACATGTGCTGCACGCTGTACTATCACCATTGCATACACGATTCCATTTTTATATTCATTTAAAGTTTGCAAGTCCATGTCACTGTTATCATTTTACACATTAGGGTAGTGGATCAAAGAGAAGTTATATAATTCACTCATATTCTTAGTTGTGAAAAGGAAAAGTCAGAGTATAGAGCCAATATTCTTTTGACTCAAAATCTGTGATGCTTACCTAAGGAAGACAATTTCTATGCCAATGATACATTAATTTGTCAAATTCATGTGCTAATTTATGCCAGTTTTTCAATCAAATAAGTCAAATTCAACTCATTATAATTTAGAACTAAGGAAGCTCTGGTTTCCTTAATGATGTTTATTTGCTTATCTGACAAAAAGTTTCTTTTTGTCATAGAGAATCATTACATTATTCTACAGTTGATAAGATGAAATAAATTAGATGAAGCAAGACGTGTGTAGAAACTAAATGGCACATCGTTGGTAATCAGCATCTCATAATTCTGTTCTACCTTCTTGATTGAACAAAGCTAGGACACTAAGAAAGAAGCTGTCTTTTTAAAAAATTTTATTTAAAGAGAAAAAAACAAACAAAACAAAACAGAATAAAAGGTAGTAATAATACAGAATTCCAAGGAAAAAAGGAAAAGAAGAAAAAAACACACAAAGAAATCATTACTTGATAAATTACATACTGACAACTTAGAAATAGTTGTTCAAATTACAAAATTAAAACATGCAACATAGACATTCAAACAGTGAGACTGTTAACAGTTCTGCTCCACGATCTCACAAAAATAGTAATATGGTCACCCATTTTACACACTTAAACATACATGCAATTATATCAAAAGGGTAAAATTAAACACAACAAAAAAGGACAAAGTGGATCACAAGAAAGCAATGTAAGAGACATAAATTTCAAAGCTAGACAATCGGAGATATTCACTTACTATCTATCATATTGACTTGTTTTCTTCCAAATAGTTGTGCATATCGTCACATACAGGGAATTCACATGAAACAACATAGTATGGAACTGATCTGAACAGGATGAGGAAGGCATTTCAGGTCTTCAAGCCCAGACAATAGGGAAGCCAACAATGGCTGTCATAGAGTCTCTTGTTCTCTTCAAAACAACTGTCCACACCTTCATGTGTGTTGAACTCAAACAAAACAAAACAAGCTAGAATCACTTTGAACAGAGAATGATAGTATTGCTGGATTTCACATCATGACATTGTGGAATCAGCACTGGGTACTATAGTGTCTCTTTTCCTTCAAAGTAGTTGTTAATTTCATCATGCATTATATAATTGGTTCTCATAAACTGTTTATAGGCTCTACACATGCATGAGTCTCTACATGTATATCTATCCTTTCTTTATTAGAGGGAAAAACAAAACAAAGCAAGACAAAACAATTCCTAGAAAAGCATGAAGCAAAAAAGTCATAAAACTGCAATACAAGGTGATGTACAATGGTTACCATGATGTCTCAGCAGTATTTAACAACATTAATAAAAACAAAGCATTGGAGACATTATAAGACTTCAAAAGCAGGCAGTAATCAAACCAGAGTGGGTATCTTAGTGAATCTTGTCATCTTCAGTGTAGTTGCCTATACTCTTAGACTTGATGCTCTCAATCATAACAGATTTGAATAAAATCAGTCAATACAAAGCAGCAATCTAACAAACCAGATTCAAATAAGATCAGTCATATAAGACAGTATAAGTTATACAGGGCTTCAGATCAAGTTGATAGGAAATTAGGGATGATTACCATAATATGTCCTCTTATTTTTGGGATAGCTGACTGTGCCATCAAATCTAGTGTAAGTAGACAAACTGGAACAGCATGTAATCCATCTAAGCAGAGTGATGAGAATAATATAGATTTTAAATCTTGTTACCCTTTAACAATATCCTCTGCCCTCCTTTTTTAGACAATTCCTCCTCTTTCACTCCCATGGTGTGCACTGCTTGTTTTGGGCCCCATTAACTCTCTACACAGAGCATCTTGATGACCCTATCTCCTGATCTACTCTGCCTGTGTTTCTTTTTGTTAATATATCAAGGCCATCTATATTAGAGATTACAGCCAATGTTCTCTGCCTCATTTCTGCTATTCTATTTTTCTGCCATTGGTTGTCTCTTTTTCTCTTTCATTCCACTGTCTTCCCCATCCATTGAGGCCTCTCTGGTACTGTTCCTGAATTCCTTGTATTCTTTTCTTTTTCTCTCTCTCTAGAATGTCCTTCAGTATTTTTTGTAGGGTTGGATTGGTGGTCACAAATTCTCCCAGTTCTTCTTTGTCATGGAGGCATCTTACTTCTCCATTAATTTCTAGAGAGAGTTTTGCAGGATACATCAATCTGGGCTGGAGGTTGTTTTCCTTCAGGTCTTGAATTACTTCACGGCAAGCTCTTCTTGATTTGGTGGTCTGTGTCAAAAAGGCTGCCATGATTTTGATGGGTTTTCCTTTATAGGTGATCTGTTTCTTTTCTCTGATGGCTTTTAATATTCTGTTCTTACATTAAATTTCTGGGATCTTGATTATTATGTGTCTGGGTATAGCTCTGTTTTGTTTGTAGGTGGCTGGAGTTCTGTATGCTTCATACATCTGCATATCATTTCCTTTTTCTATGTTTGTGAAGTTTTCCTTAATAATTTCTGTGAATAGCCTTTGTAATTCCTTTGTTTTGACTCCTGCTTCTTCATTCACATGCTTTATTCTTAAGTTATAGATCCTCTTGTCATTTTCTAGGAATATTGTTACTGCCTGTTCCCTTGTTATTTTTAAGAGATCTTCCCTTTCATGATCACACGTTTCAAGCCTGTGTTCAATTTTTGATAGTCTATCTTTAGTTTCTTTCAAGCTTTTTTGCCAGCTTTCCATGGAGTTTTTAGTTTCCTGGTAATCTCTTTGAATCTGCTTCATGAATTCTATGTTTTCTTTATATTCTTCATTGAACATTTCTCTCCTATTTTTGTGTTACTCCATTCTTCTGTCTGTGTCTTCTTGAGAGGTGCTTAGCTTTTCTTTTATTAATCTACTTGTCTCTTGCTTAACTTGAATTAATATTTCAGTTTTGATCTCGTTTACGAGGTCCCAAAGATATCTCTTTATGTCTGCTGATGCTGTGTTTGTTGTTGCATGTTTGCTGCCTTCAATCTCTTTTGTATTTACCTCTCCTGGATCAATATTCGCAGGGTTGGGGGCTGGAGGCTTTTTTACTTCCCTCTCTTGTCATGTTTTTGGTTCCTTTCCTATAAGTGTATAGTGTAATTCCCAGCCCCTCTTTTTGTTGGTTAGAGTTCTTCTGGAGCATGCAGGGTAGGGGTTTCTGCCCCCTCTAGTCTGCTGTCAGAGACTGAAGTGCAAGCAAGGGCAGTATATACTGGATCCTCCCCTCTGGGCCAATCAACCTTTATGGGCTTTCATTGTGTCAGTGCATGCCCCCATGCCAAGCTTAGGGAATTGTTTTGTGATGACCCACTGGGTCCTGGCCAGGGGCACGGCCCAGTCCAAGCAGGTCCCACCAATCTCCTTCACGTGGGGAGCAACTAACTGAAGCCACTTCCTTACGGAGTTAGGGTTGTCCTGCCCAACTCCAACATGTCATCCAGTTGGTTTCGCCTTTCGTGTGGGAGGGTCTTATTCCCATCACTCACCACGGGTTGATGCTGCTCCCTGAGAACTGCTGGGCTTCCCGAGCTCTGGCCTCAGTGTGGCTGCCAGTAGCTATTCTTTTGATATGTCCCCCTGAGCAATTCCAATTGGGTTTCTAACAATCTTGTGCTAGAATTTGTAAATGAAAAGGCTTATGAATAGAAACAAATTCAATCTGAAATCAAATATGGTCTGGATAAAGCTCTCAAATCAATGACAAATAGTCTTCTGAGGGTTTGTATTTATTCACTAAAAGCCCTAAGGGTGCAACTAGAATTTTTGGGAAGAAACCAGATATATCAGCTTAATAAAATACACAACTTTCTAACTTAAGTTCTTCTAAGAAGAATAAATGATCCTATAAAGCAGAGAATCTTCTGACACCCTAAGTCTTCAGGTTGCACAGAGAAGTGTGTCTGCTGTTTAGTGGGACTACTCCAGAGGCTTTGGTAACTCTCTTAGTGGGAGCGCTCTATACATAGATATGTTGTGAATCTTCTAAGATTTAATGGATGCTGTACAGAAGCCAGATGCCTCAGAAAGCACTTTTATTTATTAATTCCTTCCCCTCATTTTTCTTTTGAGTAGTTATATCACTCCTTGATCTGAGCACTACGGATATAAGAAAAGTAAAATATAGTTCTTCCTCTTAATTGAGCTAATAGCATAACAGGAGAGAGACTCATGTAAAATGAAAAAAAATCAATGAAATATGACTGGTGTTATATGAGATTATATATGGTATAATGGAATGTATATATGAAATTAAGATTTAGCAGTGAAAGTAGTGTAGTATAATAAGAGAGAGTGAGCTTAGCATGACACATAGAAAGATGCAAAAAGAGTAGCAAACAATAATATTCAATAGTGATACCTCATTGGTCCATGAATACCCTTCAATTTATTTTCTGCAGGTAGAAGGAAAACGTGTCTAGCTTCAAAATGATACAATTTTGGAGATGCACACTACAATTCTCAAATCATTACGCTTAATGTAATGCATTCTTTAAAAAGATCTAATAAATTGCCACCAGTAAATCTGAGTAAGTTTCTGGTATGACCTCCTTTCAATGTGACAAAAAAAAAAAGAGAGCCTTTGCAGATAAACTCTATGCCTGTACTTCACTAACTTTTGTAAAATGATTTTTCCTTTTTTCGTATTTTGAGACTATTCAGAGAGAGAGAAAAAGACACTTCTTGTTTATTCAGTGTCAATTACTGTCAGGGTGAAGCCAAGGGCTGCAGGTTAATTGCAAGAAGCTACTTAGCACCTCAACTGTTTTTATTCATGCATGTGAAAAGTCAGGGCCACAATGAAGCACCTACTGTCCCACGGACTTGTAAGTTATCATTAGAAATCCAAGATTTGTTTGCTTCCTTTTTCTTTTTCTTTTCTTTTTTTTTTTGCTTCTTTTTGTTCGACCTAGAATACCCTTCACAGCTTCATCACCTGCTTATTGGCTAAAGTGTGGGAGAAACTTCACTTTTTCAACATTCTCACACTCTTCTAGAAGCCACTAGTAATTATTTTAGTTTCTATATCCCATAGTCCTGTTCACCTCTATGTCTTGAGATTTTATATTCTGGCATTTGCACTTGATTTTTAGTCTCCTGGAGGACTGAGATTAAAACATTAATTTGTGTATCTCCATCATCTAGTGCACTGCCTGAAAATACATGTTGAAAACTGATTTTACAAGAAGACCAGATAAGTTAGGTATATTTTTGAAGTTAGTGAAACCCTCCCATACTTTCAATATATCTTTTTTTCATAGGAAACACCATCTAATAGCCTTACTAAGTAATCATAGAAAGATTGTGGGACTAAGAATCAAGATACTTGAACTCGTTGTGATATATGTTGTCTACTTGTTGAACAAGCTCCAGAAGGTGCATTAACTTGAAAAACAGTACACGAAATACTTCTATTTCATTACCTTTAGTGGTGGTGGAGATAATTTTGAAGGTTTCTATTAACTCAAAAATTCTAAAACCCTTAAAAGTGGCCCATATTACAGTAATAATGTAAAATCTGTGCTACTGAATGCTATAGAATGAAGGGCATAATGAGTATGGAGCTGTAAGACTTAGATTTAAATTTCAACCTGCAACAAATATGAGACATTGGGTAAATCATTTAATATCTAATCTTCAGTAATCTTAAAAGTGGAAATAAAATTTGTTTGGGACCACTATGAACATATATAAAGAAAAATCATTTGACAGAAAGTTTTAAATTTAATTATTAAGTAGGCACCCCAAACATACATGCCATCTACGACCAAGACACCTTCATCAACTACTGTAGAAGACAATGCAATATGGTCCTAATGCTGCAGTTTCCTGAGCACCCTCCCTTCTTCCATTGAAAAAATTAGCACATTAAAATTTAGAACCTTAAATTTGGTCACATGATTCCCTTAATTCCACACTTTCAATGGCTTCTGTTTATTCTGAATTTAGAATAAAGGCCCAACTCCTTAGATGGTTTATAGGAACTTGTGTAGTCTGACATCATGATGTCCTTCCTGTTTATTCTCTATACTCCAGGTCCGTAGCCTGCTGATATCTCAGTGAGTGAGCTTATCTTGTACTGTGTCTTTCTACTTGCTGTGCCATTGGATCTTCCTTTACCTGTGTTCCTTTCATCATGCTTCTTTCTACAAACATCAGAGAAAGACCTTGTTCCTGCCATATCGCTCTTCAGCTCTATAAATGCTATGTATCTATTCAGAGATATATTAACTCACACAAAGTTATTAAACTTTAGAATAAGAGCTTATGTGTTGTTTTAGAACCAAGTTCAGAAAGACTGACAATATTCTATCTCTTTCATATAAATACGTACACCTCTTCCAGGTTTGCCAAAAGAAAATTTTCTGATCTAGCTGTTATTGGGTCACTGAACGTTATTCAATAGTAATGGTGGAATTTCAGACATTTTTGTGTTCTGTAAAGCATGTGATATGGGATAGATTAATAACTCAGGCATAAAAGGAATGTGACAACTGGTATGCATTTTCCAAAAGACATGCCAAAACAAAATAAAACCATTGGTTTATAGCTACTAGCTTTTACCTGTATATAAAATTTTGTGTCAGAAACTATCAGAGACTAATGGAGGGAAATAATTATCTTGGTGACTTTTCTCTCATTGCTGACACAAAAGAACTGATGCCCAAAATTTAGGAATGAAAAATGTACTTAGCTCACAGTTCGTGGAGGTCTCAGTCCATGCTTGACTGACTCCAAGGCAAAGTGGCACATGGCAGAGGGCAACAGTTTGTGGTGGTGGAAGACAACAAAAGCAGCAAGCGCAAAAAGGAAGAGCAAGAAAGAAGACTCTTTCTGTCCTTTAAATTGTATGTAGGATAGGTATAGCACTCACTCATAATTCCAGCACTAGACAATGAATCAGTCATCAACTTCAGATTTAGCTGCCTCAAAAAAGCATGCCTGCATGACTGCATGAGGCTTCTGGGGCACAACCTGACACAAACCATAACATAACTGATAGATACATTTCAGTAGCAATGATCATATGTGGATGGCTAGATATGAATTACTCAGTGTTTAAGGCAAATGCTTGAATTAAGGTCTACTGGTCATAGCTTTATTTGTAGCCATTAGAATTAAAAAGCAGTATAGCACGTCAGCAAGAGGCACACCAGTAATCTTGGTATCAACCTGTGCTAGCGTCATCTATGCCATGGGAAGAGCCTACTCCATATTCAAACCAACTTCAAAAATATTTCTTATGTTTGTAATTATGAAAACACAATTATATAAATTTTAAAAAGAAAGTAAAAAGGTAAAACTGTAAAACATCATGACTAAAGCTCAGCACTGTAAACATTTTTTCTGTGGTTTAAACTCAAAAGGCTCCCTCTGCATGAAAGATCTGAGCTCCAGGGATAGGGTTAGATGAGCCCCTGAAAATAGCAGTCTGCTTTATTTCTGAGGCATTTAAAGCCTGGTGAGATTCACACAATATGCCCCTGAAACTAGAAAACCATGAACACTGTCCATTTTATAGATGAAGGGATGAGAATGTAGGTCATATTATATGAAAGCGGACAATGGCCTGATGAGTGGCCTGGTGAACAGAAGCCCGAGCTGTTTTTCCCTAACAGAGAGCTACTGTTACTGCAACTATGAAGATTTCCTTTCTAGGAGTCCACCCGAGTATAGTTTGATGATAAATAAGTCAGAAAGTAGCCTGAATATACAGAGTATTTTCTAGATGCATTGTAAAATAAAGAAAATACCCTTATCTTCACTAATGGCTGTTGTATAAATTTCTGATAATCACATTCTTATAATTGTTGAACATTCTTTGGGATGAATTGCACTCAGCCAACTTGTTTTCTATTCTTGCTCTTTTCTGGGATTGTGTTTCTGGGTTAAAAGACAAGAAAGCTTCACAATTTACCCTTGAAAAGGGTAGCAGTTAAAACTATTGGGTTGATGTTTTTTTCAAGCACTGAAATTTGCGTAGGTTTTGTTGAGGTGAGTAGTGGCATTTTAGCGTTTTTCAGAAATCTCAGAAGGTTCTCAGAATGGTTACAGGTTTGGTCTCTCACATGACCTAGTCAGCATGCTAGTCATTTTACTATATCTTTGTAATATAAAACAATGTTACCACTTTTGGCTTATTTTAATCTTTTTCTTGACTAACTAAATTATAAAAACATGCCATTTACTTTTAATCCATAAATCTTGAATGTTTTATAATCCAGAATAGTTCAAAAATAAACCATGAGAGTTTTAATCTTAGGCTATGCCCACCTTATGATATTTTCTAGAGCGCTAAAAACTGTTCATGAAGTTTGAGAATATTAAACTGGTTTATTTTCAAAAGCTCAAAGTTTGATTTCTTATTAAAAGTTTCTTAGACACACACAAAAATAGTTCAATTCAAACATAGACTCTGCAAATTTATTACTGTACATCAAATTGTGATTGTCAGTAGTGCAGACAGGTTATATATATGAAAATAATTATTCTTTCTTTTCCCAGAAAGTAAAAAATCACTGAGACATACAGTCAATAAACATTTAATGAATATCTACTTCAAAAGATCATTATTGGAAGAGCAACAATAAATAACGTATGGCCATTGTAAAGAGATCATCTAATGTATTGCATATATACACACAACAACTATAAGTTATTCATTCCTAAAACACAGAGTACCTAAGGGGTACCAGGCTTTGGAACCAACACTGGTAAATCAACACAGCAACAGTGGTACCACTAGTAATGACAGCAGATCATTTGTAAAGAGCTTTTTCGTGTCTGGCATTGTGTCAGGAACTATCAACTTTGTTTTATCCTCACTTTGAGTTAAATTAACAGAAAACTAGAAAATATAAGTGTATAATACAAGTGTTTAGACTTTCAGCTAAAATCTAGTGTGTTTGACTCACAGGAGTTTTTACTTATATCATACTACTTTTCATGGAAAGACCTAGAAGACAAACATGCTTTTATTTAAAAAATCACAGTTAATAAGGACAATGAAGAATATAAATAGATATAAAACAATATAATAAAATCTATGATGCAGGGACATGTATAGCTTAATTATATCTATGAGGTGGGAAGGAATTTCTAACTGCGTGATATTGTCCAATAACAAGAAATGATGTCTTTTACAGTTGGAGTATGAGTATGAGTTTAATTTATAGTCACAGGCAGAGAATTATACAGGGAAAAAGAATTCGAAGAGCAAAAGGTGACTGCATGAGGGAAGTAGACATGGTTGTAGTCAGCCTTGGAACACAGTGAATTTCTAGATAGAAAGGAAACTAAGCTAGGGCAGGCTGCCTGAGGGCATGAAGAAGACAAGGCATGTCTTGTAGTAAGTTTGAACTTTTTATAAGCAGTGAAGGGAAATTAAATGTGAATATTGACTCAATTAAGTTTTACTAAACAATTGATCATCTTAGAAGCTGTGTGGAGAATGAATAAAAGCAAGGAGAGCAATTGCAAACATTCTAAGCAAGAGAAGGTGAGACTCTTAACTTAGATGGTCATATGCAGGAAGAGTGGGACAGGCTAGAGACTATCAATTAGGAGAAATTGAAAGAGTCCTACTAAAAGCACATCTATGGGAGTATTTGCCCATAATTTGGACTAGAGTGACTCAGTATAAGGCAGTGCTACTAAGTTTGCGAGCACCGGAAATGGAGAAAGTTTAGAGATGGGTAGTGTGATGATTAATCTTGGTTGCAACTTGACTGGCTTGAGAGATGAACAGAAGACTAATAAAATACACTTCTGGGTTTGGCTGGGCAGGTCATGTGGTTAAAAGTCTGGGACTCTGTCTGGGTTCCTGGCACCTATCTCGCTGGCACTGATCTTCCCTTGCTCTCTGCTTTCCAGGTGCCATGAGTTGAACACTTTCCTTTGCTGTGCTCCTCTGCCACAGTGTTTCTGCTTTGGATTCAGCCAGACACTCACTGAAACCTCAGATACCATGAGACAAAATAAACCTCTCCTCCTCTAAGTTGCAGATGCAAAGTATTTTGTTCTAGCGATGGAAACCTGACAGGTACAGGTGGGATAATAAGTTCACTTTTAAATATTGTGAATTTCAAGGACTGTGACACATACAGCATAAATGGACACATTTAGTACTAATTAGTAAGTCATGAATATCTGAGAAGAAAAAATGTTCTGTGGAATGATAGGCACTAGTGGTACTGGTGCTACTGTGTGCTAGGAAGAATAGAGGTCAAGGGTCAATTCTAATTTATAAAGGGGAAATAAAGATAAAAACTACAGGTCATAAAAAGAAGGACCCTGCAGGAAGGAGGATGTTCGATATAGAATATTTTGAGCCAAGTGCATCTTTCTTTATTCTTTTGAGGTGTGGACATAAGAATGTGAGGGAAACATGTTCTGAAGGAGATCATTGTGTAGCGTAGTGGGGAGGGAGAAGTGATTACTCATAGGTGGGGATCAAGAGTATGTAAGATCACAGGAAATTGGATTGAAAAGTATGTATGACTTGCCTTTGATTTACTCTGTTTGGGTGGCTATAACAGAATGCCAAAAAAAAAAAATGGTGACTTAACCTACATTTATGTCTCACCGTTCTGGAGGCTTAAGTCTGAGAACAGGGTGGTAGTGTGGTCAGATTCCTTCCAGAGAGATTCAGGAATTTCTCCTTGTAGAGTGATTCTAGAGCAGAAAGAAGAGTGGTGTCTTCTCATGAAAGCATCCTAGGAATAACGCCTTGCCCTGTAGAAGAGGAGTGGTAAATTTACTAGTGGTCCAAATAGTACACATGAAAGTGCTTCTTTTGGAGACCCTTGGCTGTGACACATGTTCTTGTATGTGCAGCTCCCATCTAGCTCAGACTCTGTATCAATACCATGGGACATGGAAGAGTCATTAAGGTGACCAATGTGGACATGGAAGCATCCCTTCTCTGCTGTGAGTGAGAAGGAGCCGAAATTCACCTGATCACATTGTATCCTTCTTGGCTAAACTGCTAAGAGTGTAGGGGAGCAGTAGTGGCTTATGGCCTGCTGGACCACTTGACAAAATGATACCAGGAGAGGGGAGACCATTGATGGCAATTATGCAATGGGCCTGAAAGCGGACAAAGGATCTTGATGAATGTGAAATATAAGGTAGGAGAGAGTAACTGGATAAAAGTAATTTAATAACTGAAAGGTAGTGTGTTACGGGAAGAATTTATGGAAGTGGTGATACTTGCACTCAATATTAACTGATTTGAATGATACTATGTTAAATGATTAAAAATGACAGGAGTTACTTCAGCATAAGTGAGCAAATAGTAGATATTCACGTAGAAACTGTGAGGTAAGAGAGGCAGCTGGACCTGGATGAGCGTGAGGCATGCTGGGGAAGGGTGAGTGGCCCATTTCACAGGTGTGAATCTCAGTGAAATGATGCTGAAAAGGGCTCCCATGAAGCCAGCATTAACACGGCACACAGGTTAAGGACACAGGTCATTAATTGTAGGTTTAAAAAAATTAAATTTCAGAACACTCTTTAGTTGTCTAAAGCCTGGAGCCTACAAGAAAATATACTGCTTGTTTTTGTGAAAATTTTGGTTGTATTCAAAGTACTTTTGAGACTCTCTTTTTCTGGAATTCTGACACTTCAACAGGGAAGTTCAGGGATTTATTGTAAAGATCAGTCTATCAGGTAGAGTATTGCATCTGAGTCAGTCCCAGCTAAGAAGAATAAAATCAGAGAAAAACAGATTTTTTAGGAGTTGGAATCTTTATAGAGACAGAGATAGAGCAGTCAGGGGATACAAGTTTATGAAGGAGCTTTGAAGCCAAGGAACTTTGAATGAAATAGAACTTCTTTAGTAACAGAAAAGTTTTCTATGTTATATGTTGGCTTAGTATCAGCTCTAAGGAATTTCCCTTTCTTTAATTTTTTCTTTTATTTAGTAGAACTACATTTCTTCCTTTCAAATTTTGATGTACTGTATTTGATGCCTCTCCAAATCAGAAAAGTCAACCAGTTGCTTTGAATTTTTATACTGCTTATATGAAAACCAAGCAAATATATTAGAAATACTGCAATTTTAAGTGAGGTTCACGTTTTCCTGAAAGCAAATGTGCATAGATATAGATAGATATAGATATAGATATAGATATAGATATAGATATAGATATAGATATAGATATAGATATAGATATAGATATAGATATAGATTTGGATTTATTACATTTATTGCAGTACAATTATTTTCTTCATTTTATTTATCTTCTGGAAATGTCATTAGCAGAGAAAACTAAACACAAATGAAGATGTCTAGGGAAGCATATTTCCCTCAGTTTTCAAACTGAATAAATTATACAACAAGGTTACTCTCCCAATTAGACAATGTCTTGGGATATAACCAAGTCACTTTCTAAATACAGGCAAATTTGAATTTTAAAATGTTAGTTTTGTAAAGCATGATCTCTTTGCATCCTTGTTTGGGCTAAGTAGGAAATACTGTAGACCCACTGAGATGTGGAAAGTGATATTATATCAACCAGGCCAAGAGACCTTTGCAATTACAAATATATGTGAACACAAATCCACCAACACACACACATACATAGACATTCATGTAATGCCTTTTAAATCTTTTTCTTTGATCATTTTATTGTTGTATCATGTTCTGAATTTGTTACATTCAATGTTCTTAGTTTGGGGCTAGCAATAGTTCTATTAGTGTATGTTTTTGAGGAGAAAGGGGATTTAGAGGGATAATTTTAATAGCTTTTGACATTCTCAGGAGGGATGAAGAAAGATGTGATATTCCTGAGACTTGAAATTTCTAAATATTTAACATTTAATTTCTCCTGAAAGACATCTACTCAATGCAGACATTTAATTAAGACAAAATAAATTCTAAAAAGTTTTCAACTATGGTCTAAATATAATAATGCAAATACATGAGTATGTACACATGTTTACATGTTTAACCTAAACATAAATTATAAGCAAGGACTTGGCTTTTCCATCCAAAAACATTTTTCCAGCTGCTTTTGTAACTTTAATGAATTTATTAAAATATGTCATATACTTTCAAAATTACTTGTATTTTAATGTTATCTCTGGAAAATTTACATTTTAGCAATATAAATCATAGTGGTCATTTAGCCTGACAATGCTGGATCGGGAATATGGAGTATTAGTTTTTGTAAGAATGAATTGACTTCACTATGAAATAAGGTTTTCTTGGTATCAGCCTTGCAGAAATATATTGGTTACAGCTAAAATGTATGGCTATGCTTATGCTAAAACATACAGACATTATAAAACTGTATATTGGTTTCAGTAACAATGTATTCTTTCCAATGGATTCATGTGGCTTTCAGCAAAAATGTATTGATTTCATTAAAATGTGCTCCTTGAGATAAACAAAAATTCAGTTAAAATGCATTGGTTTCCATTAAAGTTCATTGAGTGAACTGAAGAACATTATGCCGTTATTGGTTAGCCTCGGGGTTTGGTAAGTATTGAACAGAGACGTATACATAAGTAATAATAAAGGCTGGGGAAAGCGAAGACATTATAAACCATAAAATGATGTAAATATCCAACAAGCATTATTAGACTGGATTTCCTCACAGGCTTTAAAGTTGGCTCAGGTGCTTTGCACAAAGTCACTTTGACCTCGGTATATTCCGAATTCATAGGAGCTCAAGTAACTTTATACACAAAAACTCTAGTTAGTCCTGTGCTTACATTGCTCCCCATAAGGGCATCAGGCCCATGAAGATGTTCTTTAGAACAGGTTTTATGAGAATATAAAATAATGTTAAAGCTTACTATTGAAGTCTTTGGAGCAGAGTTGTGCATGCAGATGTGCACCTGTGTGTGTGTGTGCTCACATACACAAAAGCTTGAATGACAAATTTTACTTATTAGTGACAGGATTGTTTAGATTTGTAATTCCATGTGTACCATTTTGATGTCACATTCTTAAGGAATTTGTTAATTGTATTTTAATATTCAAATTTATTGGCATAGAATGCTTAATAATTTCATTGACTATTTTAAATTGTTTCATTTTCTATAGGAATGAGAAACTTATCAGTTATGAACAAAAGTTGTCTGTGAAGAGGAATTTTCAAATGATCTACATTTGGGAGCAGAGATCTCCGTGATCATCTAGCAGTCTGATGTGTCAGTGGTCAGTGGGTTTCTAGCTTAGCTGCACAGTAGAATCATCAATTCTAAGGTCCTATTTCAGGCCAATTTAGCTAGAATTGCTGAGTAATTCTCACATGTAGGTGCTTTTAAAGCATTCCTCAAATGTTTTATATATGCAATAAGGTTTGTGAAGTATGGTGCCAGTACCCAGTAATACTGAATTCAATTTCTGCTTACCAGGGCAGGGAAAAATGATTTTATCTCTCTGAGCACATAGCTTCATTTATGAGGTAGAAGAAAGAGTCAAGTATTGTAACCATAAGGCTTTCTGGAATAAGGAAAGATGGTAAATGTAGGCCATGAGAAGTAGCTAAAATGTTAAACAGGTGTATTTTCTGGGAGAGACAAAACAGGGCCTATTTTATCAAACCCCCTTAGTCTTCTTTCTTCTAACATTGTGACGGTCAAACAAAACATTTCCAGGGTACACTTGGCCCTTGACTTTTAGGTTTCTTCTAGCTTCAACACACTTTGTACATTAGGGAAATGGAGTCTGACTATACAATAATATTTATTCTTTTTTATTTGCTCATAAAAGTGTTGAGAGTTTTCAAGACAAGCACATCTAGATGAGGTACTTAGCACATTTTCAAGGAATTTTATTTTCACATGTTTTTCTCATTTAAATTGGTTGTAGTCTAAGAAATTAGGTAGAAGTTTTAGTGTCTGGTTCTATTCTAAGAAACTGGGTAGAAGTTTTGGGTTCATATCCTCTTACTGCGAAGTGTATAATGGCTTTGTCAAAGAGAAATTTCAGTGGTCACTTGTAAAAAATGGCATGGAAGACCTTATTTGACACTATTGCAATAAGGACAGAAATGCAATAAGACAGAAAGAAATGTAACTCAAGTCCACTGTAACAAAAAATTAGTTTGCAAACTGTAGTGAGCTAGTGGAAAACCACCGCAGAGCAGTAGGGGAGACTTTGGTTAATGTGATTAGACTATGGCTGTTTGCCAAGGGTCATTTATTGATGGTAGACTCAGATCCTCCTATAAAGATGAGTACAGTGCTGCTGTCTTTCCTGATGATCACATTTCAAAGGGATGAAGATTCACACCCAGAAGAGACAGAGTAAGTTTTCTTCAGAAAATTCTCTAAGAACAAAGAGAAATCTAGTGCCAATACATAGGAAGAAGCCGTCCAAAGTTTAGTCTAGAAAAGATGAATGTTAGGACCATCTAGGGAAGCTTTTTAAAAGTGAAAAAATAAAGGCAATAGGTATTGAATTTCCAGTTTTATCTGAAGTCACATGATTTGAGCAGTGCCTCAGACAAATACATCATTTTTCTTCTCTCCCATTTAAGTTTTCCTCCTCTTTGAATAGTTGTCTTCTTTTGTTTATGCGCTCTTTCATGCTAGAAAAGTACTTCAAATATAGAGCTTTTTATTTTTAATACTGCCAATGTAGTATATGGGTCAAAAGAAGATGTTAGCTCAAGGGAGCCCTAAAAATCCATTTTTATGAAAACTGTCACCAAGGCAGTGCCATTTACTCTCTCCCCAGAGGATTTTCCTTTAATATGAAGGCTCAAAGTGTAAGGTTTTGCTCTTGAATAAGCATCACAGATTAAATTTATCTATGCCAAGTTCTAATACAATTTTTCTTAGTGTTCATATGTTGAAATTTTCATCTTGTTTTAAGGGATTTTTAGACATACAAGGCCTCAAAATATTTATCACCAGCAGACATACACTACCAGAAATATGAAATGTAGAATATTAGGCAGAAGGAACCTGGGGTCACCCAGTAGAATGAAAAAATGGAAAACATAATCTCAGAGATAACTACATGGAACATTTTTGTTATTGAATTTTTCTTAAAATAGCATTTGTTGTCTTAATAGAAATAATATCTTTGCAGTATGGCATTTGTATAATTTGTAGAAGTAGCATATATGACAACAGTATCACAAAAACTGAGAAAGAAAAACATATCTTTATAGATTTATTTTATTTTATATAATGTGATGTTTAAGCTGTATAATATAAACTTTATAGCACCTAGACAATACCAAAACATGATAATAGCATATATATTAACTCAGAATGTATCATAGGACTGAATGCAAAGTCTAACAGCATAAAAAATTATAACAATAAAAGGAAAAATTCTTTTTGTTGTTGAGGTTCTCTTAAATAGTAAAACACCAAAATGAATGATTCACAAAGAAAAATCAATAAATTGGACTTAAATATATCAAAAATTTGTGCTATTTAAAATATACTATAAAGAAAATAAAAAAGATAGTTTTAAGCCTGGAAAAATTTCAAACTCCATCCCTGAAAAGTAATGACTATTCATAATGTTGAAGAATCCCTAATCTAGCAATAAGAAAACAAACAAATCAATAAAAATGGGAAGGACTTGAATAGATCATTCACCCAAGAAGATACATAGGTAACTAATAAACATATGGAAGAATACAAACTTGATTAATTATGGAGAAAATGCAAATTATTTTTGTAATGAGGAGTCAATGCACATCTAAGAGACTTTTTAAAATAAAAAAAAGCTGTCCTTATCAAGTGTTGGCAAACATATGGAAACATTGCAGCACTTTAGAATGAAAAATGCTATCCTTTTAGAAAAAGAGTTTGGCAGTTTGTTATGAAGTTAAACATATGCCCAATATATTTATATTTATTCCAAACTTAAAATTAGTCCAAAAGAAAGGAAAACATATCTTACTTATTTAGGACCTTTCATAGCTTCTTTATTTGTAATAGCCAAAAGCTAAGATCAGTTTAGATGTCCTTCAGCCAGTGGATAAATGATTGTAATTTATTTGTATGCTGGAATACCTCTCAGCAGAAAAAAAAAAGAATGAATTATTGATAAGTTCTGTAACACAGATAAATCTCAAAATAATTTTGCTTAGTACAAGAAGCCAGAGCAGAGACAAATACCTATTTGTTTAAAATTCTAGAAAATGCAAGCTAATTTATAGTGATGATATGTCAGGATGAGTATGGGAAAGGGGATGAAGGGACAAAATCTAATGGTGGTTCATACTGATTATTTTGATGCTAATATTGGCTTCATGAGGCATATGTTACGCCCAAGTTTATGAAACTGAGTATTCTACAAATGTATAATGTACTGTTGAGTATTCTCCAAGGAATCTGTTGGAAAGGTTTTTGAAAAAGAAAGTCACAAAAAATCCACACGGAACTGGGAAAACTATTTTCAATTTGTCTATAGAATAATAGGTGAAGTGGAAAAAGTTTTTGACTTTAACTTTTTTTTTAAATGCAAACTTCTACCTGATGTAGTTAGTGCATTTATATTACATGAACCTGTTTGTTGTTTTGTACCTTAACTCTAATTCTTTTTTTCAGTAATTTTTTTTCCTTCAGCAGCTAGTTTGGTTTCTGAATTTTACTGACCTGTGGCAACTTTATAATTTTTGGAAATTCCTTTTTTTAAAGCAATGTATCGTAAGTCTTATTCTCTAATTTAATAGAGCATGTAATTGAGTTACATTTCTCATTTGAAAACCCAGTGAGATCAGAAAGCTGGCAGATAGAAGATGTCTATCATAAAATACCATAATTTCTTCATCATGGAATGTGGCATTTATGGAAATGAACAAGAGTAAAATTGTGACTCACTCTATATTTTGGGGTCAAATACTATTATTTTCTAAAGTTTTAAATTTTAATTGGAAATAAATTTATTTTGTCCCAACTGGTTTCTAGTTTATGCCAATAATTTATATTTATTTCTGATTTTCTTTATTGCTACTGTTTACAAAAGAAAAATGCAAAAATTTCCTTGTCTTATATGTACAAATTTAGAGAATGTCAGTGAAATTTAGGTTCTAGGCCAGAAAATTTCATATTTACTATACTATGCTCTGTGACTATAAATGTAAAGAGAACAGAAATTTTGCTCTTGGTTATTGTAAAGCTAAAAAGCTTTCTGTTGTCATGGAAATTTCTGAGCGAAAGAATAAACAATCCTGTTTTGCTAAGTGACACAGGGATCTACATGAAATTGATCCCTCTGTTCATTTGCCCGGCCTGTGAGAGGTTGTAAGGCCTAGGTGTACTTCATGCATGTGGGAGGACTCCACCTGTCAAATGAGGGCTCAGCAGAGATTCCTGTTGCTCCTCAATGCACAGCATATGTACTACAGCAATAGGAGAATTCCCTGTTACCATGCAAACTTCTCTATACTCAAAGTCCCACTCATTCTGTGCATTGAGCTCCAGCAGAAGAGTTCATCTGTGGCAAGGTTATGTGAAACCCTGAATTAGTATTTCTAGTACAGAAGCACCAATGACAACCAGAAAGGGAAGGAGACGCCTAGTGGGCGTTCAAACTGTGTTTTTGATAACTACCTACATTTACTGATGTTTATGCAGTGAACTATTGACTGGGATGAATGTTTCCACGAAGGGCCAGTCTTGTTGCAAAATTTCACCAGAATTTAAACCCTTCTGATGCTGACCCACTTACATTTCTCCGCTTAGTTGCAGACTTTTATTTGACAGTTAATTACAGTAAGCCTGAACTGCTGAACTGCCTCACAGACCAGTTCAAATTTTCCAACAAAATAAATTTAGCCTCGCTTCAACTGAATTAAAAGGTTGAAGCTCTCATCATGAAACTTGACTCTGCCCCCTGCTTTGGAAAATGAAGCATGCTTTGAGACATTTTTTCTCTCTCCAATATCCAATTGTTGCAATTGTGAAAGGAAAGCAGAAAACATTTAAGTGAAAAAAAAAATCGTGCACTAATTACTGGCTGTGCTGTTCCGAAGTTCCAATTTCAAGAATCATGTACTGCCAGTATTTCTAATGGGAGATGAATTATCTTTGAGACTGACCAGGTTTTTGCATCAGTAATTTGTGCTGGGTGCTTTTGATTATTTTAAGCCTAGAGAGATAAAAAGCAGTGGAGACAATAGGCAGGTGCTGTGGTCCTTTTCAGGTGCTGAGCTCTCCCTGGTATCCTAATTACAGACTCTTTACATGAAGAATTCCCTTTGAAGGTAATGCTAAAGGTAATGAGAGTGAAGGTACCCAGAGGATGCTAATGAAAGACTTGGGAACTCTCTTTTGCAGGATGTCTTAATTATAAGGTTTGTTTTTCAAGGGGAAGAGAACAAACATTTATTATTGAGGACCTACTATCTGTCAGGTTTTGTGTTTAATGTTTTACATTTGAGACCTGAATTCCTCTAATCTTACACTCATTGTGAATGTAGAAATGAAGTTATTGTCCTACAGTCACTGAACTTGAATTTTATTCTCTATCTTTTGCACAGACAGGAACCCAGACCTATTTTCAAAGTCTCTTCTCTTGTTACACAGGAGATTCTTAAGGACTATTTCCAAAGCACTTGTGATCTTGCTTTCAAAATTATGGGCTTCCACTGCCCACTTTGTTTGCCAAGGAGAGGAAACAGTCCACTGTTCCATTGTGCAGCATTTCACTTATTTAAAGAAGATAGATTGGATCCTGACAGTTCTGAAGTGACTTTTCTAGGTTGTATATCTTCTTAGCCCCCATCTTCTGCCAAAATTCCTTCCCAGTTGTCCTCAAGGACAGCTGTAAATTTCCCTTTGGTCTCTGTTTCCCCTCACACATTTCTATGTAATCTATTAACCATCATTGTGAAAGAATTCAAATTTATTTTCCTTGATCTTTCTCAGTTCTTCTCTTCCTGAAATGAATCACTGCCTATAACACTTAATTTCACATGCTAGGTGTATCCAAATTGCAGGCCTGCTCTAATAAGAATACTCTGCCACAGGAATATCATCTCATTGAATTCTTGCAATAAGACTGCACAAAAGCAAATACACTTATCTTTTACAGATGGGGAGCCAATTAAGTGGTTTCCTTCAAGTTTACATCTTGAACTAAGAAAATGACTCTAATATCTTTATAGATTTACTAATAAGTGTTTTTGGATACACAAATTCTCAGTTGAGAAAATAATATAATGCATATAACTTAGCCAAATATGTGGAAAGGAAACTTAGATTGAGTGCTTGATGATCAATATTTTCAACT
Source organism: Dolichotis patagonum (assembly GCA_004027295.1). Classification (NCBI taxonomy): domain Eukaryota; kingdom Metazoa; phylum Chordata; class Mammalia; order Rodentia; family Caviidae; genus Dolichotis; species Dolichotis patagonum. The sequence continues at coordinate 29,744 of PVJX010001185.1, read as the reverse complement.
AAGTATGTTTAGCTCTCAGCATCAGATTATTCACTTGACATTGGTGTTTTCTGCATCATCATCATCATCATCATCATCATCATCCCATTTATTGTTCTTAGTATTTACAAAGTTTAATTCTGGTGGGGAACGTGCTGTAAGGAGAGACCAAGAATACACATGGTCACTTATGCATAGAGTGGAAACAAAGCATAGTGGGAAAAAGCTATTTAAAGACCATGGCCAACTGGACATGGTGGCTCATACCTGTAATTCCAGTACTCTAGAAGGCTGAAGCAGAGGAATGCTAAGTTCCATCATAGCCTGTGGGTAAAAAAGACGTGGCCAAATTTTAGAGCTTAATGTAATGACAGAAATATCCTTAACCAAAATTATGATTAAGAGTGTGTCCTCTTTCTTCTTTTCTCCATTATAAGTGTTCTAAACATTTAAAATGTACTGCTATGTATTTAAAGCATTAAAGTGCTATTGCATTAAGGTGAGGAGTTTGAAAGACACCCAGGAATATCTTGGAATTTTATACTTTGTTTCTCTTTAAAGCTGCAGTTGGATGGCTGTAGGTGAGCAAGTACCATATATGGGGCTTTTGGGCTACTGAAAAGCAAACTCTGAAAGTCCTTTTGAATCATGTTTTTAATGAATTTTCTCTTTTGGAAGAACTCATGGAAAACCATGATACATTGTCTAGTTTTGGACTTGTAGTATTGAGAGAAGCATAGTTCAAACCAAATTTAAGGTTTCTTTTCATAGCAGTTAAGAGACTTCAGTTGCTTACCCCTATCCTCCAGCAAGTCTTAGTAACTAGACCTCATTCCCTGGTATTAAAGCCCTTGGAGACCTTTATTCTTTTGTCTTATATGAAATGGCTCTCACCTATAGCTATTGCTGTCTTGGTTTTTTGAGCTCGCTATCCTTTGTAGCATCTTTACTCCTACATATGAATACTGTCTTTCATTCTTCACGCATAGATCACTTTGCTTTCTCCTCAAAAATGTATACATGTAGCTTTTGTAGTATTTCTTCCAAAGGGAAGCTAATATGGATATAAGGAAGATGCCTCCCATTAACCATCCTGTGATCCAGCATGAGTGTCTGTAGGAGGAAGTTCCTCATGGGCCATTGTATTCAGCCCCCATGTAAAGTGGATGCTGAAAGGTCCTCAGTGACCCAGGTGTCCATATTCCTCTTTACACAAGGCTTTCCACTTTATTTTCCTTACTGTTGCATGTCTCAGTGCACACAAGCACATGACAACATGAGGTTTTAAATAAAATTCTCTATATCCTGTTCTCTCTAAACCTAATAATTTGGTTTTTGTTGTTGCTAATCAGACAAGTGATTGCATCTCTCTAGCTTTGATGTTTTGCAGTGCAGAGTATGTTATAAATGTGGAGCGCCAGTAAGGGCTTCTTGCTGTTAAAATTTACCAGTTGGCTTAAGTCCAACATCTACAAGTTTGCTTCAAGAGTTATTTATTTGGTTTGAAGCACATTAGACCAAAATTTTCCTCTTAACATTCAAATTGCACAGAAGAAATGAGAAACAATGAATACTTAATTCTGAAAAGTTAATAAGGAACTGACAAGAAGTTAAAATCATCCTCTTTACTTTTTCTATTTTTTAAATCTAGGAAGATGACTTCCTCAAAATCACAAAGGGTAAAAATTTTGGTCTATTGTCACCATATCATTCTGCAAGTGCTACAAACAAAGGAAGAAAAAAGAACTAGGAATGGAAAGACGACTAAAACTTCATTATTTAGTCAGTCATGGGGTCATTGGTAAACTTAAAATTTTATTTCATTGTCTACTTTATATGCTTTGATTTTGTGACTTGAGCAACTACTTCTAAGATAACAATATGTAATTTATCAACTAGTAATTTCTTACTTTTTAAAAAAAATTCTGTACTATTTCTACCTTTTTTTCTGTTTTGATTTTTTTTCTCTAAATAAAAATATTTGCATGCTAAGATTTTATATACTGCTTAATATTTAATCTAGAAACACTTGGTTCATTTCCAAACTTAATTAAATTACCCCCACTTCACTGTTCTCTCTTCCTATGGTAGTCAGAATCACTGATGATGTCTCTGAACCCAGCTTAGGAGAAATATGCATTTCTTTGTTTTTCTTTCTTATTTTTTTAGAATTTATATTGGTAACTGTGAATTTGTTGTTCTCAAAGAATCTGTACTTTTATATATTTTGTTCTCAGAGGATTCTGCTGAGATACTCATCAAAGAGAACAGAAGTATTATGGTTTGGAAATTGATTGACAAATATTTTTCCCTATAGGCTAAGGCCTAAATCTCAGTAATAACAATAACCGTGCTTAAGGGCTAGAGTCATCATCCTTTGCAAAACCAGTGTTTCTCATTTTAATGGACATGATTGCCTCTGATAGATTTTATTCCATTTCATTTGGTGAACCCCTATAGCAATTCATCTTCCATGAAAGTGAGTAGAAATAACTAGAATGAAACTACAGCATTAATCATTAGTGAAACAACCTGCATGAAAAAATAACACTATTTCACTATTAGTGAAATAATGAAAAATAAATTCCTCAAAAAATTCATCATGAAATTGATTTGTTTGTAAAAATATTTTTAAATAAAAGATTATCTTTTAGTAAAGAGACATGTTTCTAGCAGATTTAGTTGAAAGAGATTATTTTTCATGACTAAATCCATTCTGTTTAATTCTTCATGTATCCTTTGGGTTACAAGATACAAAAAATTCAGATAGCTGCTACAGTAAATAAAAATGCCAATGAGACCTAATCAATGTTGTTATATATGTGAAAATTTCTTACTTTTGCCAGTTTTAAGAAATGATGTATTTAAATGCACAAATCTGTGTAAGAACTGAATTTTTATAAAATATAGAACCAATTTATCAAAATTCTGTAGGAGTATCTCAGGTCAATAATAATTTTGGGGAAAATGTCTATTGTCTAGTGGTAATTAGTTATCATGGAAAGGCAGTATTCACTCAAAAGGTGAATGTGGTTTAGGAACTAAAATAAGATGAGGAATTAATTTAGCTAAAAATACTTATGGTCTTGCTTTTTTTGACCTTTGTATATCAGGTTGAAATAGATATTAAGACATTGGCTTCACAAAAATACACATATTTAAGGAACCATTTAAGAATAAAATAATTCTAAATTATTAATTATGACACCAAATATTGCCAAAAAATACTCCCTGCTCGTTTTCCAACCATCTGGCAATTCATGTGACCTTAATTTTAAACATAGAGACTACTTAATCTCATGTTTTCCATTCAATTTTTCTGTTTCTGTTTTCTATACTTAAATTTCAAAAGTGAGCTCATATCCTCATTCATCTTGTAAAAGCCTCTCTCTTCCTTCCTTCAATCAATAATTTATTTACAGATTTATTCATGTGTTAAATTTTATCGTTACTATACATTTTTATTCCTGTTTTCAACATAAGCATCTATTCTAATGTCTTTGTCCTTTTGTGTGTATGTAATTTCAACTACCATAATTGCTTTTGGATTATATATCAAATTTTGTACTTTTAAAATATTGCTACTCAATGTTATGTTCATAAGATTCATTCACACTGCTACACGTACCCGTAGTGTGTTGCTCTTTCTTCCCTATAGTAGCCCATAAAAGGCATCCAATAACTTTTATCTATCCATTCTTTTGGCTGAGCTCATGCAACCTTGCCTCCAATTTGCTACTTCTCTAAACAAATATTCGGCAACAAATATCCTCATACACGTCCCCTTTGAAATTTGTGTGAGGGATTCACTGTGCTGTGTACCTGGGAGCAGAGTGTTTGGATCACACTGCAGGCTTATATAGAATTTAACTCAGTGCAGCAGATGGTCTCCACAGGGGCCGCCACAGCTTACACTCCCACCAGTAGTGCTTGAGGGCCCTACATCTTGACATCCCATCGACTATCCAGCTTTTCAAGTTTTGCTAATTCAATAAGTGTAAGTGATGTCTCCTGACTTTAGTTTCTGTCTTTTATTTCTAGTAAGTTTCAATGTTTCTTTATAAATTCACCACTTGTTAGGGTTTGGTTTCTTATGCACAAGCCTTACCATTTTTCTGTTGTGGTTGCTGTCATTTTCTTAACAGAATTTATGTGATACTTTTTAAATATATTACTGCTTTGTGTAAGACACAAGTATGTTCTTTTATATTGTCATCTGTTAGACCCATTTATAGTACACCTTTAAAGATATCTTTAATTTTATGTAATAAATTTTATCATGCATGTTTTATAATTTTTACTTTCAAAATTTCAAGTGTTGTTTTTCCAAATATGCATGTGTGTGCACATATAAACATAATTTGGATTAACTGTAATCACTATTTTCTCTCTTACATCTAAACTTTAATCCAGTTTTATATGCATACAATAGGGCTTCTGTTTTATTTCTTTAAAATAGATCTGCTTTTCAAATGCACTCTTAAATAAAACACTTGCCCCAAAGATTGGTATATCATTTTACCAGCTATTGTTTACCGATGTAGAGGAATAAGTATGTTTCTGAGGTTTCTAGCCCATTTTGTTGATCTGTTTGTCTGTTTGTGTATATATCCATGTAATTTTTATTATTACATCATAGTCTTATGTTAAACCTGGGTAGTGAGTGATTCTCCTTTTCTTTCAATGTTGAGTTGATTCTTTGCGGACATTATAGGTTATAGACTAAGTTCACAAATCCTCAAAATATTCCTACAGGAACTTATATTAAAATATGTATTACTTCCTTATTGCTGTCATAACAAATTACACAAACTTTGTGGTTTAAAACAACACAAATTTGTTACCTTAAAATTACTTCTTAAAGTCAGGAATTCCACATGATTTCATGTGGCAAGAAAAAAAAAAAAGCATGTCAAAGTTTCTGCAGGGCTGTATTTCTTTTGGAGACTTTCTGAGAAATATCTATTTCTTTGGCTATTTTTTATTAGCTTTTAGAAGATTCCTGCATTTCTTAGCTCCAGTCTCTTTCTCCATCTTTAGAGTCACTAACCTTATCCCTCTGATTAAGCTGGGAAAAGTCCTCTGCTTTTCAGGTTTTGTGATCAAGTCAACTGAGAATTCAAGATAATTTCCCCATCTCGAGACTGATAATCTTCATCACATTTGCAAATCCCTTTTGCTGTGTAAGATGATGTAACTACCACAATTCACATGTTCTGGGATTAGGATGTAGACATCCTTGAGTGTATATTATTCTACCAAACCCAGATTTGCATTTATAGATATAGTTGAAGATAAGGTCAGGAGCCTACTCTCTCCTACTTGATAATTTAACATTTTTTTTTCATAGAAGAATTGTGCATTCCTGCTTAATCCTCAGATTCCCCATAACCTCTGCTATTAATATAAACTCAAAGTCCCTGACTTACAAACATTGGAGTTGTGAACTTTCACAGATAGGAACAGACTTCCCCTTAGGAACATTCTTTGATGTGAACAAATCACAGAAGTTGCTCACCTGTCTGTGAACACTGTCACAGTTGTGCGGCTGTGTACTTACTGTACAGTGTGATAGGGTGCAGTAATAAAGTGCTCAATCAGAGCCCAAGATGTCTGAAAGCAAGAAGAAAAGCAGTGGAGTTGTAAAAGGCACTGTTAGGAAACATACATTTCTGTCAAACTATCACTTTGTCAGACTTAAGATTGAAGCTGACTTACAAACGTTTTCCCTGAATGAAACTCACTCATATATTGGGGATTTAGTGGTAATATCTTGTTTTAATTGTATTCTCTGATTATTGTTAGTGTACATAAATGTGGTTTTTAAATAATTGATTCAGTATCAGGCAAGACTGTTAAAATTTCTTATCAATTCCAATAGCTTATCTGTTTCTTTTGAATCTCTTCAATTATTTTATCTTCCTCATTTCTGTAAATTAGGGTCATTCAGCTGTACCTTTAGTGCCAAATCCAGACTGATGCAAGCTTTTTTATTTTAAATTTTTATTTTTTTTAATCTGTATTGGGGATCAAACTCAATGACCAAGCACTTGCAAGGCAAGCACTTACGAGGCTGAGCTAAACCCCCAGCCTGGATGCAAGTTTTTATAAACAAAGCTTCTCTGGAACACAGACACCCTGGTGTGTGGAATACTGCCTAGAGCTGCCTTTGCATTACAATGGCAGACTTTAGTTGCTGTGACAAAGACTGTAAGTAGCCTGTGTAGCTTATAGTATTGCAGTTTGACCCTTTACAGAGCAAGTCACTAAACTGTGGTCTAAGCCTCTTCTTCACATAACTTTCACAGGTGAGAATATTTAATATACTCTATGGAGTTGTTATTTAAAGACAAAGATCCAGAAATATTTACTTCTAACACTATCTAGCATCATTAATTCTTAAAGAACTGCCTGAAATCATACAAGTTAGGTACAATAAGGGTTAATACATACCTTTTTAAAATTGCAACTACTCTACACTGTAAAATGTATTTTTCTAATGTGGGGCAGAAATGACAATGGCAGGAGACTTTGAATAGTTACTTGCCCAGATGGGACTCTGGGCTATACTGGGAGCATTTGCAGTTGGGATTCCATAGAATTGTAGGATGATCTCTCCAATCTTAAACCCTTTGATACTTTGCTTAGAAATTTCTTGTGCTCCAATTAGGAGCAACTAAATTTGTATTGCAGAGATGCCTGTCTGGGAAGAATGATAATAATGCTGAAACAGGCAATAAAAGAAGTACTGCTTGAAGAGCTTGAAGCATATTTTGTGTCCCCTAAATGATAAAGTCAGAAGATAGTGTTCCTGTATTGCTTAATATGGTCTTCTAGGAAATCGTGAAAGGATTTTAAATAAGTAACTCTAAGGTTTTCTTTCTTTCTTTCTCTTTCTTTCTTTCTTTCTTTCTTTCTTTCTTTCTTTCTTTCTTTCTTTCTTTCTCTTTCTTTCTCTTTCTTTCTTTCTTTCTTTCTTTCTTTCTTTCTTTCTTTCTTTCTTTCTTTCTTTCATTTCTTTCTACTTGCTTTCTTGCTGTCTTTCTTGCTTTTTCTAGCTTTCTTTTTAAAGAGAGAGTTTAGAAGATGTGCTACTGGAGTGAGCATGTTAAAAATAGTTTAGAAGATAGAATCTATGGGACATATGCCTTGAAAAAATTGTTTATCTTTCAGTTTATGACTTGGAAGAAGCCAAGAAACAATGTTTTTTTCTGTCTCACATCTGAGTGTACCCTACAATGACTGCTCTTATCACGTTGCCTAAGCTCAACTGCAAGGAGATCGGAGCTGTTGACCTGAGGTGCACTGGCAGGGAAGCAGATTCTATGTCTTCTTTAGTCCCAATATTGGTCCCCTGGGTCTGTCTTCAAAAAATGGTGGTGATGAGATCACCAAGGAAGCTGGTGACTGATGGAGCTGAGAAAATGACCATCTGGAACACACAGGCTGAGGTGCTACTTTTTGCTTTTGCCATGATCATTCTAGTATCCCTACTCATCTTTAGCCAAGAATTCTCTGGAACCAGTAAATAGACCTGGAGACTGCTTAGTCATGGCTTGTAGTGGGAAAAATTGATTCTACCATCCTCATGCCATCACAGATGACATCAACTGTGGTATGGAAGAATGCATAGCTATGATAATTTTCTCGTATGTTATACATTTCCACCTCCATGAAACCTGCATGATCACCCATGTTGCTTTAAAAATCACAGATTCCGTGAGCTCCAATTTTACAGGACCGTAATCTCAGGGGGATGTGATTCTAGAGTCTTCAGTTTTTTAAAAGCTTGCCAGTGAATTCTTATGTGTCTAAACTTGCACAATGTGCTAAAATATCCCTTCCCACTTGCTTTCTTGTTAACTATTGCTATTCCTCAGACAACTTTTGGCTTATTTGTCTTCACCTCATTAAGTTCAAGAGGTTCCTGCAAACACCTTCAAGTCTGATAATACACTAGGACTCTGAGAATACTCTGACAGCCATAGTTACAGTTTATCACAGTTTTGATACAGGCAAATGCTCGGAGAAGAGATGCAGGAGGCAGACTTTTGAAGAGGTCCAAATATAAAATATTGACTGTGCCTTCCCTATAGAGTCAAGGGCGGGATCATCTCATCTTGGCCCAGTGTCAGGACATATATAGAGCATTGCCAACCAGGGAAACTCACTGGCGCTCTTCATGTCCACAGATTGGTTTGAATCAATCACATTCTGGTTGCATGGCTTCAGCCCTCCTGGATATAGGGCTAATACTTTTAGTCATCCATTTCTTTGGAAGCCAGAACTGACAACCTAATCCTAGGTTCCCATAATAAATTACATTGTTAGACCAGTAGGTGGCCAAAGGCCCTAGGCAGACAAAGACCGTCTTATAAGGCAGGGCAGCCAGGGGCATGGGCCTAGAACTGAGGGCAAATGCCTTGTCTGTGGGTATGGATTAACTCCTCATCCTAAAGAAGCGCTACGATGATTCCAGCCTGTGGTCTCTCCTCTGCCTCATAACTCCAGGTAGAATCTGATTTCTTTGAAGTAGGTCTATTTTTAAGGAAGAGTTGGCAACAGTCAGGAAACAATAAGTCTGTCTGGCAGGAATAGAGAGGATATTACCACAGACTCCAAACCTCATATATTTTCAACAGATATATGTGATTTAATCTTTATGATAACCTTTAAAATCTGTAAACAAAGGAATACATAAACAAAGGAATATGAAAACATGTCTAATATGTTCACATATTTGTTTACATATTTGTTCACATATTTGTTTACAGGGTAGAAGATCAAAACTGCAAATGGAACACAAAGATAGTCAAAGAGCCAGAATATGAAGTTGGGATTTGCTGACTTCCAACCCTATGCTCTTTTCTGTGCACTTGACTTCTATACTGGGTCACTGTTTCTCCTCCTCATTGTGAGAAGATATTTCAGGGCAAAGGGGAGCCACTGCTTCTTAAAGGAATGAGATAAAATAGGGGTTGAGGTCAACCAAAGATCAACCAAGGCCAGAGGTTTGGTGAGGCAGCACCTGAGCGGAACATGAAATTCTCTTTCCTCTTGTACCTCTCTATCCTTCAGAAGAACTGAAAGACAATTCAAAAAATTCCTGTCTATCTATAACTTTGTGTTTACAGTTTCTATTTATTGGAGAAAAATTAGAAAATAATAACTGGCCGGGAATTTAGCTCAGCGGAGTGCCTACTTGGCAAATGCCGGGTTGTGAGTTCGATCCCCTGCAAAGCAAAAACAAAAACAAAAACAAAAACAAAAACAAAAACACAAGCCTCACCAAGTGTTTGAATATTTATAATGCATATATTTCCAATATTTCAAACTAGGCTTCAAGAATCACAGAGCAGTGGAGGTATGATAGAAACTCAGGTGTGCCTGACTCTCCCAAGCTTGCCCTTTGCTATGTCATGCTGCCTTATTTTATCGCCATAACTAGAGGTTAACTAGGGCACTGGAAGTAACCATTATCACTTTTTTTCCTCATTTATATGGATGAGCATCAGACATGTTTCAAATACTGCGTATTCTTTGTATGTTTTAGAAATGATTCCAACACTTGGTACCAAGTTTTCATATTAAATGAAAATTCTGCTCACTGGGTATTGAGTTCACTTAGAAATGAACATTTTCTGCAGAGAGCATTGGTTAGCTATGGTGAAGGAAGAAATGAAGGCCAGATAGCTATTCTTTCATGCCATGATCTAATTTTAGCTTATAACTATTCTATTACGTTACTTTCTAATGGATCAGGACTTCTGCACTTTTCTTGAATTTGTAATTAAATTTGGAATTTAATACTTTCTTAGAACACAGTTCCAAATTCAGAGGAAAGTAAGAAAGACAAGTATTTTGAATCTCCCCATAAAAATGCTATATAAAGTAATCATTCTTATCAGATTTGAGGGCGCAGAGCCCACAGAAGGGTCCAATACATTAATCAAGATACTGAATATCTGCAAGTCATCCAGCTCATCAGTGTCATCCCATAAATCACCTATTGCCCCAAGAGGAGGTAAAGGCAGCCAAACTCTATATTTAGTACTTTCTAGACTCATAATTAAATGACAAAAACAGAAGCAGCAGACAAGGTGACTAGCTAGAAGTATGACTCAGCAGGACACATACTCCTTAAATTTGGGAATGTCAGATCTCTGCTATTTTGGGAGGAAAAATTGATTTGAATTTATATAAAGTTCCCAACATTGGCTTCCTTAAAAATCAAATCATACTTATTTCAGAGATTAAACATGAGATCAATGGTATAGTGTATTTTTCACAAAATAAACGTCAAAGAGATGCTGTTTAAATTAGTCCAGAGAAAATTGTTTGGACAGATACATATTCTTTCACACTAATTTGAAATAATATAGCACAAATTATTTAATTAATCTTGAGAGATTAATTGCCAAAAACCATCATTTTGATCCTTTGTGAGAGCCTCTTATGAGAATGAGGACTTCATTTTATAGATTTTAGAGCATTTGGGGTTTCAGATTTGCAGGTATGCTCAACTTGTTTATTTTCTTCTACTTGTTAATTACTAAAGTCATTTAAAATATTTAGATGGGATAAAAGTATAGTAAATATTCTATTAGTCTTATCTTGATAATAAATGTTGCTTTTTGAAGCCAAATGTAAGAAAATGGTAGTATAGATTTTTTTTGGAGACAGATCTCACTAGATAGCTCAGTCTGGCTTGAACTCATCAGTGTGGTTCAGGCTGGCCTCAAATTCACAATGATCTCCCTGTGTTGTCCTCGCAAATGCTTGGACCACAGGGTGAGCCACCACCCCTGGCTGATATTATAGATTTACATTGAGCATTACACAGAAAATTCGGTGCCTCAATGCAAAACTAAGTGCGTTTTGAGCATATGGTTTTGAGTATCTTGATTCTGATTCTTTGGGGATGCTGGGCCTTTTGCCTTTGATCTATGTTATCATTTTATAAATTGTGGATAACTAAGAGCAATATACCAAAGTTATTGTTTATAGACATGCTAAAAACTGTCTCATGACTCAGGTGACTTCTCTTCCTCTTTGGAAGCAGGAAAGTTCATCTCTGTTTGTAATTGTCTTCAACATTCCTATACCACATATAATTTTGTACTTTGATTTTTCTCTTGAGGTGGTTATATCATCTTACTATTCTTATCAATAATAAGTTAAAAATTTTTTACATGGACTCATTAGTTTCTACATGAAACCTGATTTTTATTTTTGAAAGTTATCTTTTACCAGGTGATAGTCAAATATTACCTTTATAAAAAGCCAGAATATTGTCTTTCTGTCCTTACTATATATTGAATAATATTTACTGTTGGTTCTACTTTAATATACTCTAGCAAGTGTCACTGTTTAATTTGTCATATTACAGTTAAGTATTCACAAGTGTACATTTTATTTTCTTGTTCTCATTTTAAGCTTTTAAATACATAATGCTTTTCTGTATCACATGCCTTGCTTAAAATAAAATACTACACATAACTATGAGTTGAATAAAGTAAAACCATTGAGTGTCATGCATCCTCTAGTCTTGGTACTTTCTTTGTGGTCTCTTGCAAGTCTTACAAGACTTGTAGGTGCATATGTTAGAATTTGGACATCCTATGCTTCAAGTATGAAAAAGGCAACTGAGTATGTCCCAATGGGTCTTTATTTTAGGTTTTATTAGTTTTTCATAGTATTTTTGCAGGAGAGCCAGAGAAAAATCCATTATACAGTACAATAGATTGCAATTTTTTTCAAATGCCAACTTTGTGGTTTTGAGTAATTTGGAGAAATTTCAGCTCAGAGGAGTCCTTGTCTCCCTGGGCATGACTGCGGAGCCAGAACCCTTTTGCCTACCAAGTGAGTCAATGGTACACATAGTCCTAGGAGGATCCTGAAATCATTGTTTTTATGTTTTTATCCTTCAATTGATTCCTCTAATGTGCATCATATTTGGCTTCCACAGCAACTTCACAGAAGACAAGCATTCAATTTCTCTATTTTATGGTTGTGTATACTAAGGATTTTTCAAGTTAAATGACTGGAACTTGAATATTTTGGAAACTCAGTAAAACTGCTTCCACATGCTGGGAAGGTCTTGTCCTTCAGAGCAGTACCTCATGGTGCAGGTGTTCCAGCATGCATGGATCACTCTACACTATATCCTAAAATTATAAAAATATGCAAAACATTGTTGGAGCATATACTGTATGACTTTATAGCACAAAGATGAAAGTCTGTGTAAAAGTTGGATACTAAATTTCTCTTCATCTGTTTTTTGTTTGAATCAAGACTTCAATATACAACAATTTTAGATTGACAACCTCCACCCTAATCACTGACTTTGAAAAACCCATATGATTGCTGTTAAAATAGTGATGGGAGAACCTGGGTCTGTTAGAAGTCTGAGGATTGGTCCTAGATAGTCTTTCTCATATTTTGTTGGACATTAAAATCCAGATTTGGAGATCAAAAGTCTTTGCACATTTTTCAGAAAATTTGCTCTAGGATAGTTAATTTGGGAAAGATCTAACACCCTAAACCCTGCCAGATCCAGGGGATTGTAAAAAGTTGTTGTTTGGAGTCATAGTTGTTCCAGAAAACATTCATGTCTCAGTTATTTTTCTTGTTGCTGAGACAAGATACCAGATGACCAAAGTTAAAGGCAGAAATGTGTCATTGTTTTCAGAGGTTTCAGTCCGTAATCAGCTGACTTCAAGGCAAGGTTATACATAGCAGAAGGGCAACAGTTTTTGGCAGCGGAAGACAGCAAAAGCAAGCAAGGGAAGAGAGCCAAAGACAGACAAGCCTCTTTCTGTCCCTTTATACTGTATATAATTTACCTGCCCTAAGGTGAATGTAGCACTTACTCCCATAATACCAGTACTGATCTTGAACCAATCACAAACTCATGACTGCATGAGGCTTTAGGGGACATCTATATACAAACCATAACAATTCTTTTATTTTTTGAGCATTTTTAAGAGCAATTTTAGATCTACACCAAAATGAAAAGAAAGGTTCAGCTCAGCTGATTTTAAGGTGCAAAAATCTGTCCTCCTAACTCTTCTGGGATGACTGGAGGAGATAAGAAGTAGAGGTACTCCCAAATCATTCTTCAAAACTTCCTAGGATTTATGCTAATTTTCTTGACCTGCAAAGAACCATGAAGCATTAGCACAACACTGAGTTCATAGAACCCTACAATTAAGTGCTAAAGATACCGCAAGGTGCTTTTAGCTAAAATACTAACATACAAATAATGGTAGTAAATTCTTATTTAGAATAGCAGTGAAAAAACCCCCAAATATTCAATAAATCATTTAATAGGATATACTAAATATAAAACAGACTACTGGAAGATATTAAAGAAGGCAAATTAATAAATAGCAGTATATCTTATTTCAGGGAAATATAGTAGAATATGTTAAATGAGTTTTGTCACCCTTTTTAAAAATTATTTTTATTTTATTTTAAGGAGAATAAAACAAATCAAAACAAACCAGTGCAATACAGAACTTCAAAACCTTATGAAATTAACAATAGTTACCATAATGCCTTTTGATGTCTTTGAAACAGCTGCAGATAATTTCTGACATAGTAAAAATCAAACAGAACAGAATAGTATAGAAAGAATAAAAACAAGACAATGAATACAATAAAGGACTTCAAAACAGCCAACAGTAAATCCAAAATTGCTATCCTAATATATGTTTGTATGTTTGAAATAGTTGCTCCTGCCAACGAATTTGACATAATCAAACAACACAAAAAATAGAATAAAAGCCAATGCAACTAAATAATGGAAATGATATGATACTTTCAAAATAAGGCCATAGGGAATCAACAATGGCTGCAACCCTCCGAAGAAGATCCCCTCTAGATGCCACATCGTGTACCGCTATCATCTGAACCTATGATCAGACCAGTGGCCCTAGGTCTGCAATGTTAGTGAAACATCAAAGTACTACAGGAATCCAATTGCATTTCACCTCTAGCTATCATCATAGTCTGTGTTGCTCTGGATAAGCCGGTCGCTTACCGGTTGCATGCACTCGCAGGAAGCGGGTGGTTGTGGTGGGGAGGATTGGTACTTCTTGTTTGCCAGCCTGAGTGCTGGAAGGGGCTTGGGTCTGGCTGTTACCAGTTTGGTGGCAGCCTGCACATGGTGCTGGTTCCCAGACTGGGCTTGCTTCTTGGAGTGGCCTTCTCTCTCTCTTCGCAGTCTGCACTGGTGCTGACTCACGGGGAGAGACTTGGGTCTGGCTGTTTCCAGTCCAGTAGTGGCCCACATTTGGCACTGGTTCCCAGACTGAGTTTTGTCACTCTTTTACACAAAATCCTTCAGTGGATCACTCTCAAAATAAATTTTGAAGTACTTAATTATCCAAATGTACTTTACAGCATGACTTCTGGTCTTGTCTTGTTTTTTTCCCCCTGCATAAGGCTTTCAGTCTCTCTCCTCTTCGCCTCTAGTCCTTCGTAGTCATGTGACTCTGCACCTTGCTTCTGACAGGCTCTTGTTAAAAGTTAAATGTTGACTGAAAAAGCCCTCCTACTGGCTGCAAATGTAACACCACTCCTGTCACTCTTTGTGAGTTAGCATCCACCACCCCCGACTTCATTTTATTTATGTTTTTAATCTACTGGTTTTGGCTCTTTTATGAAAATGTCCCACAGTATATGCTTTCCCCTCGCTCCAGTTACAGTAATCACGTGGTACGAATGCAGCAAACTACTGAGTGATGGATTTTTAACCTATATTACTCTATGAGATCCTAAACCAAAACCAAATAATTTTAAAAAAACTTGATTCAAAATGCATACAAATATAAATTTGGAATATCTATACATTTGGAATAGAAATGCTACTTGAGGTAATTTTCTAAAACAAAATTGAGTAATATAAAAGTATGATCCAGAATTATATGTAAGGCAGAAAATACAAAATAACTTTAAGCCCTTTAAGTGGAGTTAGGTTTTATAATTTATGGTATATAAAGTTAAAAGTTAATTTTCTAATGATTTCCAATGATGCTAAAACAAATAGAACATATTATTAAACAAAATAAGAATTTCAAGATTACTTAAAATATGTGGTTATGTATATATTTTCATAGATACAAACATGTCTCTAGCAATATATGTGAATATGGTACCAATAATTAATTTATATAGGATGACCTTCAGTTATTTTAAATCTTTTTCTTTCCCGCCAAAGCCATGAATTATTTGTAGCATATAAATCTATTTTCATTTGGAAAAATAAAAATAGTATTTATTTCAACTACTTTATTGTACAGATAAGGAAAGAGGTCTCAGGATACAAATTATATGTCTCTGAGTGCTCAAGTAAGAAAGTAGAGATAAAGAAGTTTATTCAATATAATCCATCTGGAGAAGTAGAGAATGTTTGCTTTTACTGAGAAAAAGAGAGTTGTTTTATTTTTCCTGTTCCAAATGTTTTTATGAACCCCAAGCTTAGCTGTCAAATTGCCTTTTGGCAAGACACTTGATTCAGAGGTAGGTGCATTCTGCAAATAGAATATATCTATCAGACCACTAACATGACAAAATGAAATCACAGAAATAATCTCTTTAGATAGATTCTGGTGAACCTTCTGGCTCATTTTATTACAAATCAAATTTATATTAAAATATTAATGTGAGGATTAAACTATATAAAAAACAAGTAAGACTGGAAAATGATTAAAAATATATGTGTGCAAGATCCTTAAGCATCAAGTCATGACTTCAGGGTGGAGCCCTTGAGAGAGAGCTGTTTGCATAAACAAACAGACACAAAGAAAAACAAAGTTCCTGAAAGATAACAACATGAATAATTCTTTGAATTTATTTACTGAAAATGAAAATATTTGTTGCTAAACTTAAATTGCTTTTGTTTACAAAAGTTGTTTGAATTTCTTTCCTTAATAATTGGAAGTGAGTCACATAAATCAAGTGGGTTAGAAGATTTGAATAGTTAAGTGATTGAGAAGTTCCATTTTGAGAAGCCCAAGCTATGGAAATTTTATGTGAGACTGCATGATCAATTTATGTGAAACATGGACAGTTAGCTGAGGTAGCCTTTTTGCCACAGTGGAGAAAGTGCCCCTGCGTGGTCACCACTCTACACAGGAGCATGGTTTGACATACGCAGTCTGGCATGTTTATTTTCTGAGCAAACAACAACAAAAGCAACAGAAACTGTGTGGTCATGGTGATAGCTAATTGAAAAGGAGCCTTCTTACATCTGGGAGCTGAGGTTTTGAAAGTGCTGTGTCTGTGAGTAGCATAGACAGAAAATGGGTCACACAAATCCTGGCATGGGTCTGCATTACCCAGCAACTGACAGTGTGAGTTCAGTGTTGTCTGTGACCTTCCTCACACTTTTCAGCTTTGCTCCTTCTTTCATTTGCACATTATTTTCATATTCCATTAGAGTTCTATTCTCTTTTCTTAGGTGTTCAATGCAGTTTTATAATTTTGCATTGCCTTGCTATATACCGATTATTTGACTTTTATTTTCTAGTCCTACATTGGTTAACCTAATCTGTCCATGCTTTAAGCTTTTTGCTTCTCCTTTCTCTTATTTTTAATGCTTCTTTTAAAATTCTTATTTCTAGCACACTTGAAGAAGAAGTTCTACTCTCGCTACACATAAAAATTCACAGCTTCCTAAATTTTGTTGGATTCATTTCTTAAAATTTAACTTTTTAACACGACTGAGTTTTTGCCTGTATGACTCTTCTCATTATGTAATTTTCTCTTCCTCTGCTCCTAACTTTTCTCTTTGCCTTATTTTAGCCATCTACTTCTGTTTTATTACTCTGCTTTGTCTATTTTCCCTCCTGTCTCCAAGGCCCTCAGCCTCCCTTCATAAATGATTTTGCAATGTTTTACAGGATGTTCAGCAGAGAAGCGGTGGTAATGTGGGCCTTCCCCACCACAGACGGGAGCCACTGGACTCACTCACTCCACCACTGACGCTGCAGCTTCCCCTGCCTCCCCGTAATGTGTTTCCTGGTTCACTTAAGGCTGATTTTCAAAACCCGCACTGTGATACCCCAGCTTCCACACTGGAGATTTCTATTATTGTATCTGACCTTCCCATTTCCTGAAATAGTGGTTTTGCCTAAATTCTCTTAACATCTGATCTTTAAGCAGTGCATATTTCAAATCTGATTGCATGCTGTAAATTTTGAAATGAACCATCTAGAAAAAGAGTCTATGTGCAGTGTTAACAGGTTCCACCAGAGATGAGACTTCAAACATCCCTGTATGGTAAAGCTTTTCATTGTAGAAAATCAAGCAGTGCATAATTGTACAATTGTGCTTAGGGAGGAGGAATGTGGTCTTTTCTAATGACTTTATCTCTAACTTAGCTTAGCCTCTCTTTTAGTTCTACACAAATGCACCACGTTTTTAAGCATCGTCTAGAGCTTTTCCCAACTTCTTAGTTCTCATTATAATGCTTAATTGGGAATTCTTTTTGAGCAACTTGTTTTTAAGTGGTAATTATAAATCTGATTGACGATAATCTTAATTTGTTAGGATTTGTACTTTACATTTTGAATCTGCCTAAAATGTTGTATAAGAAAGTGCATCTGTTCTCTTAGACTTTGTTCCCTGTGAAAGTTCCTGTAGGAAAGATAATTGTATTGGACTTCTCTTATGTCCTAGGGGGAGCAAATCTGAATTTGTGATTATCGTTCAGATTGTTAGTGGAGTACTAGCATTGAAACACATCCAGGTTTCCAAAAGGGAGTTTTTGCTGCTTGAAGCCAGTTTCTTATTTCTCCTAATTTATCTACCAGTGTTTCATATATAGACAGCAATTTAAGAAATGCAATTTTTACTTTTAAGTAGTGAAGTTACTGTCATTTTTTTCTCCTCTTATATGTATGATGTTAAGTAACAACTTAATTTTAAGCTTCCTATCTTCTCTACTTCCATAAAATCTCATTCCTTAAGCAAGACACAGTGTGTGTGTGTGTATAGATGTTACTGATCTCTTTCCAACTTTCATGTTTTTAGATATTACAAAAAGTTAACAAGTAGCATCATTTGAACAGCATCTTGCATAGTACATCAATTAATTTTTGCTCTGCAATAAACAACAACAACAAAAACCACCTCAGTGGTATACAGGAAAATGCAAGCATTTCTCATATAATACTGATAGTCTGGAGTGAAGTGACTGCTGCTTTTGGTTGTGCCTCCTTAGACATCTTTGGGGAAGCTAGTGGTTGCATGATCTCAAGTGAATTTGGCTTATGAAACTCAGGTCTACCTATCTCTCATATGCTGCAGGCCAGCCTGCTCCAGGTGTTGGTGGATGTACAAGAAAATAAAGCTCAAGTACAACTGTTTGCAAATCTTCTCTTCTTCTCTATGTTGGTCAAAGAAAGGTCATGGCTAAGCCCAAAACCAAGGGTCACGGCAGATGGCCATGGCCATGTTGAGAGTACACTACATAGCTATATGGAAAAGAGTGTGGGACAGGGAGGTATGAAGAATCAAAGCCAAATAATGAACCAACCATAGCTTGTGTGGAATACTAATTATCTAAGGTAAAATGGTGAATATGCATTCTTGAAAAATTGCTGCTGGTCATATAATGCCTTCTAATAGTCTGCTCAATAAGAGCTTTATTGACTTCTGGGAAGACTGGCTCCTAACTAAGCCTGCATGCTATTTTTTTTTTTTCTAATTTGGATGTATACATATATGTCATTTTTGTCTGCCCAGAGAGAATGAAAGATAGTGGGAAAAAATCTAACTTTGAAGACTGCAAATATGCGTTTTGCTACAGGCTTTTCTACCAATTAGAAAAGCTGTTTTAGTCTATGTCTGGTTTTTTAACCTGAGAAGATAAGACCAAATTGCATCTAAACTAAATTTAGGTGTTTTTGAAGTTTCTTTTTAACAGGCCATACTCTCTCATTTAGTATACTGTCAGGCACCAAGTAAGATTTTAATATATACTATTTCTTTATTGATGCACAGTTTCAGTCTGGAATATTCTCCAAAGGCCCGTTGTTGAATCTGCACTTCTTCATTTGGTGCTATTGGGAGGTAGTGGAAGTTTTAAGACATGAAGGCTGTTGGAAGTAAATTAAGTCACTGGGTTCATACCACTGAGGGGAATCTTGCCATCTTTCCCCTTCTTGTGTCTTTGTTTGTTTCCTGGCTGCCATGACATGAACAGCTCCTTGGCTACATGGTGCTGCAATGGTGTGCTAAGCTGCCGCAGGCCCAACCCAACAGGGCTTTGAAATCATGAGCTGTTTTCGTCCTTTTAAACTGAGTATCTCAGATATTTTGTGCACCATAATAAAAATTTACCTATCATGATTGCTAAATGATTATTTTACATAAACAGTCAAATCTATTCATCCCAAAACTATTCTTATCTTATCCTGCATGAGAAGGTAGGCTTGAATAAAATTCAGGAATAAAGTTACTCTGTGAAAAACTGAGCTGGCTCAATAACGTTACAGTTAGTTCAGGTTCTTACAACCAAATTGTAACCCATAAACTCCCAAGTAATAAGCATCTCACTATATTTTTCATCAATGGATTGCTTACTTTAACTGTTGAAAACTGCATATTGCAAATCAAAGTATAAGCCATAGCAAAACTTGACCATAGTGCAGGGCACCACACAGTTACAGGGCAGAGAGTATCTATTATGAGATAATGTAGAGAGAATTGCTGCTACATTTTCAAAAAGTTGAAAAAAATTACAGCCTTTATTGATATAGTTTCAGCAATTTATAAGTTTCCTTGGTTTTTTGACTCAGTAATGCTGTCCAATAGAGCAGAGAAAGTTTGCTGTGGTCTGTGCTTTATTGACAGTATGCATCTTTCTCTCACCTGCACACTTTGGCAGGCGAACTATTGTCATTTTACTCCAGGTGAGATTGGTGGGCTTTGTTTTAGTATTGGAAAGTCTCACCTCAAACTATTCTTGCTTGGATTTTCTCCTTGCTCTCTTAGCAGGCTACACACTATTTTTGATTGTTCAGGTAAATATGATGGGTGCAGCAAACGAGTTGTGACTTCTTATCTATAAGCAGAAGCTGCCTGATAAACAGCAGGGCTGAATAATTTATAAGGTAGCAGTATGGAAAGTGGCATTTCACACTTCTTCCCATGTAAAATGTCACATGAATTCCAAGCAGGCTAAACAGTTTAGTGGAAAACAGGAATATAAAATCAAGCAAGATAAAGGAAAGAGTGGTCCTATCTTGTTGTAATTATGATTTTAGTCAAGATGAATTCTGATCTAAATATTGCTCTCCTATGATTAAATGTGAAAGCAAATTGCAATTTCTCAAATCAATGCTAAGAAATAATTGTTATACACATGGAAATAGCATCAATAAGGCAAATAGGCTTAAGTTTTCTTCCACTCAATTTCAGTCGATTTACAGTAAATGAATCCTGAAAAACTGAATTTTTCATTTTCTAATCATGCAGTAAGCCTGCCATCTAAACAGAACAAAAAATGGGGTTTGATATACTATTATGCATCATATTGCATAGTTAACATTAGGCCCTTAATAAAAAATCTAATTACTAGCTCTTTATTACTAAAGATAGTAAGATAACTGAAACCAAAGAAGATCAAATTATTGAAAGTAAGGCTGAATTTTTATTTTATCTGATAGTTAATATTTAGTAAGTTGACACTTTGGAAAGCTGTAAATTCTGTTCCCTTGCTGAAGACTTAAAGTTATTACTTAATTTGGCTTATGGTAACATATCGTTTTACAAGAACATTTCAGAAATCTATATTCAAATGAATCCATTATATAATTTTATATGTTAAATACTATGAGAAGGATTCAGAAGATGGAAAAATACTGAGTCGTTGCTATTGTTTTAAAACTTTCATTATTCAATCTGAGTGAACATCACAAATAATGAAATGAGGTCTGTTTGGTGTTAACTACTGATCATAGGAGTGAGAGAGAAAACAGACAGTTATCTCTGGAAATGTCATGGAAGACTTCATAAATCACCCGAAAGTTTGTAATTTTTCTTGATCTTTCCCTTTCCTACTCCAGTCTACCATTTCCAGATGATTCTACTGATCAAGTAACTCTTCTGCTTTCATATCCTCTTCTCCACTGTCACCATCTCGAACTGTAGCAGTATCTTTCTAAGACCCAGTCAGATATTCCTAATGCAACTTAATATTCCTTTTTGGGCTGTCTTCCTAAATATCTCCCTGTTGTACAAAGAGCACCATTCAGTCCACTCTTTAGCCCAAAATACAAAGTCCTTCTTCAAAGACTATGTACATGGATGGTCCACATTCATACCGGTAAGGGATCATGCCAGGACTGGTGCTTCCAAAACACATGTGCTTATGCAAAACATCATCTTGTACTTGTCTGTTTCATGTGAGACTGTATGATCCTTGAAGGCAGCAGTTAAACTGTATCTTCCTCATGTTTGGGTCATTGGTAAAAGAGTACCCTCTTAAAATACTCTATGATTATCTATTAAATAACTTTGGAAAACTTGTAGTTTGAAGGTGAACACCTCCATCAGGAAAACAGAACCTATACCAGGATTATCCAAAGGGGATGTTTACTAGGGAGGTGTAGTTACAAAAATCTTGGAAATACAAACTCTAAACTGATAAAAAAAATCCAGAGGAAAACAGTAAAGTTAGAATCAACAGAAAGCTAACCAGCATCAAGGGAAAAGGGAAGATAGTGTTGTGTGGGCTAATAAAACAAGCCTGTCTGCTGCAAGCTATGGTGAAAGAAGGAGGGACGATCTGGAAGAAGCAAGAGATATGGCGAAGATACATTATGCTTCAGAAATGGAGACAGCACAATGACATCTACTGACATATCTTTCTCCACTACTCTGTAGCTACCCTACTGGCCAAGCCCAAGGGGAAGCTAACCAAGGAACCTTAGAAATGTCGTTTGCACAGTTCACCACAGTGTACATGCCTGTAATACCAGTTAGTGAGGTAGCTGTGGCAGGAAGATACAAGTTCAAGGCCAGCCTGGATAGTTTAGTGAAACAATATCTCAAGATAAAAAATAAAAATGACCGAGGATGTAGCTCAACTGTCTCTGAGTTCCATCCCCTGTACTGGAAAAATAAGTGTCATTTGCAGAAACCAGGAGAAATGGGAGGGAAATAATGGATATTTTTAAAATAAGAGCAAACAGTCCCCAAAATGACAGAGGTGTGTACTTCAGTGGATAACAGTATTTAAGCACGACTAAAAATAAGTATGCCATATGAAGGGTAGAATTAAGAAACTCTTCAGGTTAGAGATATGAAAATATGTGTTTAGAAGAATACAGACAAATATTTCAATGTGTAAGATGAGATCAATTTTGGTGACATATTTAAACCCAGACAGAAATGTTAACAAACAATGTTACTGAATGATTAGAAGTAGAGCGCATTAAGTATGATCTTTATCCTTTTAGTGACACTAGGGCCTTTACACTGAGCTATATCCTCAGATGCTTTTTTCTTTCTTTTTTAATACACGTATTGCTAAGTCACTAAGTACATTGGCCAGGCTGGGTTTCAATTTACAATCTTTCTATATCAGTCTTCCAGAGTGCAGGATTATAGGTGGGCACCACCATACCTGGGTAACTGTGTTTATAATATGAACAGATATAAACATATCACTGCTACAAATAGACAAAAGAGGTAAATTAAAATAGTTGCTAAGACCAGATTAAAATACAAGAATCAAGCAACAGACAAATGTAATATTATTTCTTGCAACTTTATTCTACAGAAATATTTTCTTTATGCACTTGTTAATACAATTTACCTTGTGCTTCTGTTCATCATGTAGATATGCATCTACTGGTTATCCAGAGAAGCAATTTGGAATCTGTGTACTATTAGTAGTGCTCAGGGTAGTTTTCATAAGACAAATAGGAGAAATTTTGCCCGAAGTGTTTAATTGTGAAAATTACCCATTTTCAAAAGTGGCCAGTATGTATCACTGGGATGACTACGTAACTTGTATGATACAGTACAAAATCAAGTGTGAGGCTCCTTACCCAGCAGTATGCTGGTAGTGATACTAAAATATAAAGCTTCTTACCTTCTGCAGTGTCTTTTGCTGAGTCATAGTATTTTCAGTTTCCTATTTTCTATTGTTGTAAGTAAAAGATCTAAAAGTGCAAAATACTTTCATGGATGTGTCACTTATTTTCATATATGCAATGCCAAGTTTAAAGGTAAATAGGCAATTAACATTTTGTGGAATCACTGATACTGGATTGCCCATATTTCACAGATTTCTGTTAGGCCAGTGGGAATCTTGCACAATATTAATTTAACTATTTCAATTTATTGTTTGTTAAGAATTCCACCAATACTCCATGTTTGACTTACTTATGAGTAAGATAGGTTGATCTGTGTTTCCCTATCTTTTCCTTGTTTTCCTTCCAACATAAAGGTTTGCTGTGACTACGAGGAGTTCCTTGGATGTCCATGATTCTTAGAATAGTGTTGCCTCTGCTTGTATTGGAAGCAAGTTCTAGTTCAAATATTTCCCCAGGTTGTTAGTCACTTTCTTTGCATCTCTGCTTATCGATACTGATAGGATGTTACCTGGTGCTTAATATTATGTCTGTCCTAGCTCCCAATCATCTGGAGTTCATCAGAATTCTGAGCTCGGGGAACACTGTCAACATAGTATACAAGTGGAAAGGAAGCAATGGCAGACAGCACGGTGAATCTCTCCTCCACTCACATGTGTGCCCCATTGTCCAATTGTATTTCACTTCCAAATTACAAATTCAAAGATATCATAGTTAAGAATCTCAAGAGGGCTTGAGACAGCAGAACTTTACACCAAACGTGGGCCTTTCTGTGTGATGGCACAGGTGACACAGAGCTGTCTTACATGCCATCCTTTGAATTTTCATGTAGTATCTCTTACTTCACAAAATAATGTTTGAAGGTGTGAGATGACTTAACTAGCTTTTAGGTCACTCACATCGGAGGTGAAAGATCTGAGATTGGAATGAGGCTATTGGTTTATGAAGATCATAGGATCTGCTTCCTTAATATACTTCTTTTGGGCTGCCAGTTGTAATATCTGGAGATTTCTAAGGACAGGTATCAGAGTGTCAGTCAGAACACTCTTATAGTGGGACTTCTCTAATTCAATCTCTAATTTCCAAAGTAAACCGCTCCTCTGAACTAAGGTGTGAGAGTAAAAATAATTTAGTTGATAAGAAACATTTTCTATACTTATAAAACTTGATCATGTTTGAAAAACTAAAATTCTCCTGAGGAGAAAGTTTTCCTATTTCACCTCTTTTGACCTTTCTTCACAGGTTTTATTGCTCCTACTTGATCCTTTGCTCTGATAAGGTGCCTTTTCTGGTTTCTTTCTTTTTTTCTTTTGTCATTAATTGCATGGTAGCTATATTGTTCATATTTTTATGTCCACCCACATTGCTCTGGGTTGGAAATCTTTGGCTGGTTGGACTGACTCATGAACTTTAGCATGGAAGGATGTTCTCCAGAAGAGATTAGATGAGGGTGAAGCTTGGCTGAACCTTTACCTACTGTTTAGTGGATTATGCCCCTTTCAGTGAACTCTCTGAGCCTTGTGTGTGGTGATTACCCAGAGAGAAAGAATCTCCCTCCTTATTTAAAGTCATTTAAAACATTTAAGATATGAGAAAGCGCTCAGAACATACTTTATTAAGGAGGCACTTGGGGTAATTTGGGTTGGCTATAGGGAAGAAGTAAACAGTCACAACTCCCAACGGCTCCTGAGCAAAATCTTCTTAGGATAGAGAATATGTCTTGAAGCAAATTTGGTATATTATTACACATCCAGTAGGTAATTAATTATAATATTGTAAATGGCTGTGGAGGGCAGCCTGAGGCACCAATGCTTTTGAAAAACAGATTTTGCATATCCCCTGAATGGCATAATAACTAGTCTCTCAAAATATTAATCTCAGAGGAATCATTCCACTCATACTTTGCTCTTTGTAATTATGACTGAAACCTCTACACTGATGAGTTTCTTTTAATTTGTAAATATCTTGAGATCATGAGCCAGGTTACTTTATTTATTATGAAAGTTCACAACCTCCCCTCATGCGAATACAAGATGTGCTAGTTAATTTACTTAGTTGCTCTGGTGGACTGTGATCCTAACCCTATAAATACATTACTGCATTCTCAGGAGCAGGGAAAAATAAATCATTTTACGTCTATGTTATTCCCATCTGCTATGAGCAAGACACATTTGGAAATGTTGGCTATGAGGAGGGGCCCACAAATAAACCCACCTTGAAATTGGCAGCTAGTATCTTGGTTACTCTGGGTATAAGATTTTGGAAAGAGGAGGTTGTTAAGTTTCAAATCCATAGAGGTCCTAGAAAACCTAAGGGTGGTTGGCATCACTTTACTCACATTTTAAAAATTATAGTGTAGTTGGAAAAAGAAGTTTACATATAATATGAGAAATTTTAAAAAGTTCTTTCAGTCATAAATAAAACCCCAGGTGATTATTTCAACTGAAGGGATTCTGAACCTATCTAGGGAAAATTCTTGCTACACTTGAGGTCTAGAAGGGAATTAAATCAATGACAGGCTTTTGAGTAAGATGAATCTTGATGGAGTCCAGGAATTTCTTTCCTCTTCTAGAATTACTTTGAAATGGTCAATATAATATAAAACTAGGGGAAGAAATGTTATTAGTATTCCTGGAAACTAGGGAACAGAGCCAGCCATCTGAGAGAAATTGCTAAGAATTTCTGCTGGGTTGGGAACAATGGGGCCAAGTCGAAGGAAAGCAGTGAACGCTGTTTCACAGTGTCCCTTCTTAGAAGATGGTACACATGTGGGGATTAGGAGGCAGATCCTGCCATCGCTACACAGGTGCTCCTCTATTGGCAGATGAAGGAGAGGGGTAAAGGATTGACTAAGGGCAGAATCAATAGCTAGAGTTCAAGATGCCGCTCCCAGCAGATAATCAAGGGTGTTCAGAGCTTCCAGTGCTGTTCCAAATTGAGAGCAGTGTGCCTGTCCTTAGTCTAGCAGTTTCCTCCTGAACTAGCAGCTTCCTAAGGAGAAGCCCTCCCCTGGGCACCTGTCCTTCTCATCTGTCCTGGAGACAGGGCAAGGGCAAATGTAAATAAGCTACCCTCTAAGCCACATGAGAAGAAACCTAACGGAGTTCATCCTAACTGCCCGCAGTTGTGATTGTCTCATTTCTTGTCCCATTTTGTTACCACAAAAGTGATCAAGCAAATTTAAAATAAAACATCATCATCAAGATCAACAGACCGCTCCAACTTAGAGTTTGAGAGTTTTCTAACAGCCAGCAGATGGATAGGAGAGCAAGTAGAGGGATAGGAGGCAAATCGTCTCACTCCCTTTACAGTCCAACAGGAAGTAAGGAGAGACTTCTCTCCTCCCAAGGGCCTGTAAACAGGAACACCCAACAGGAGGCCCAGGAGTAGATTTTTGTAGCTCTAAATAAGGAGAGGGATGTAGGACTTGACATCTAGGGAAAGAGCTAGTTTTGAACAGATTTACTATAGAAAATAAATTATATTCCTATATACTATAGAAAATATATTGAGATAATAAAGCAGTATGGCTTAAGACAAGAGTGGCTTTTTATGAAAAAAAGGAAAGGTGATATGAAATCTTATAATACTGAGGAAAAATAGAAGTTATCTAAGAGTTATAAAAGTAAAAGGAAGCCAATGGAAGCGAAATAATTAAATAAAAATTAATGAATACGGAAATGACGCAAATACATAATTGGTAAGTTGGAGAAAATACTAGAGCACAAAGAATTCTTAACTTATACAATTTTCTGAGCTGACGATATACTCAACTTCATATAAAATGAGCTCCATAAGTACCTGTAAAAGTTATGAAACCTGAACATGCTATGATAAATAAAAGAAGAATGCTGATCAGTTCTGTACTGGCTGTGATCAAAAAATAAATAATACAGAAATGAATAACTTGGCTATCTACTTAAAAAAATGAAATATTCAAGATAAAAACAAAGTTTACCATATGACTCATAGCAATATTATGAGATGCCTAGGAATAAATTTAAGAAGGAAGTGCCTATATATGAATCATTATGTATAAAACTGGACTCAGCACTGTGAATGAAGAGTGTATTAAACGGAGATTTAGTCCTTATTCTTGGGTGTGGAGACTCAGTATTGCATGCATATCAATTTCCCAAACTTAATCCAATTCCAAGTAAAATCTTGGTAGAATTTTTTTGGAACTTGACAAAATTGATCTAAATTGTGGAATCATTTATGTGGAAAGGAACAAAAATATTTTGAAAAAGAAGAATAATGAAAAGTGAATTTTCTATTGGATTTTTGACATAAATAACAGAGAAGATTAGATAGAAATCATTAAGTACAAACAGATAAGACAGAAACACAAACAAACAAATGTTTGTCATATATAATCCTGGGGATATTAAAATCAATGAGAGAAATAGGAATTATTTATTAAATATTATATGAATAATTATTAGTAAAAAGTAACATTTTGTGTTACATTACAAAATTTTGGGTGTATTATAACACTGTAAGGATTAAGGTCATAAAGATGAATATATCTTTATAGAATGTGATTTTTACCATAACATATAGTAAAATCTTTGTGTTATAAAACATATTAGAGTTAAAGAACACACAAAAAATTAATTATCATATGAAAAGTTCATCTGGAGAACTACTTAAATTCACAATATGATTTTAAACACTTCAGAAAATGTCTAAAGGGAATTTATAATTAGTTTATAAGAAAAAATGTTTATATGATTCTGAAGAAAATGAAATATTTAATAACACTTATAAAATGTATAATTTTGTAGATCTTTAAAATAGTACAATTGTCCAGAATATGTAAAGAACTCACATACTTCTGAAGGAATTTTAAATTTGTCATATGTGTCTGGAAGAAATTTTAGAAAGATATGTTTGTGCTAATATTTTTAGAGTTCTATATATTTTAACCCAAAAATTTCATTTTGTCTAAAAATAATAAGAAATACTTACTTAAAGAATTGCACCATTTCTTATAATAATGCAAAGCTGAGTATGGTGGCACTTCCATATGCCTATAATCTCAGGAACTGGGAGGCTGAGGCAGAAAGATTGCTATGAGTTTGAGGCCACCCAGACCTACATGAGTTCAAGACTAGCCTAAACTATATAGCAAGACTCTGTCTTTAAAAATAAATAAATAAATAAATAAATAAAATGATAATGATGCAAAATATATATAATCTAAATAAGTATAATTACAGTGTTATTAAATAAACTATGGTGGGGGGTGAGACAAGATGGCGGACTGGTAGGTAGCAGGAGAGAGACCCTCTCTGAGAGAGACAGCTCAAATGCCAGAATAAAATACCCTGGAGAGACCCAAACAGAGAGAGATAGACTCTCACAACCCAGAAAGAAACTAAAGTGCAAAAACACGCTCAAATATGAGGTCCTGGGGCTACTATTAGTGAAGATAAGATCAGTGAGCACGGCACCCTCCTTGAGCTGCCTGAATTCCACCCGACCTGAACAAGTGATCCATGCCGAAGTGACTGGCTTGAGGAACCAGAGCGCGGAGCTGAACAGCCCTGCGTGCAGCTCGCTGGGACTGGCTCTGCACACGACCCACCCAAAGGCACTGTGAATTCCCACCACAGCCACGCTGAAGTCGGAGGTCGGGCAGTCCAGCAGTTCTCAGGGATGTGGTGAGTGATGGGAATAAGACCACCCCCACGGGAAAGGGGAAACCGACTGGACGACATGTTGGATTTGGGCAGGACAGCCCTAACTCCATAAGGAAGTGGCTTAAGCTGGTTACTCCCCTCGCCGAGCGGATTGGTGGAATCTGTTTGGACTAGGCCACGCCCCTGGAGGGGGCTCAGCTACTTCCCTGAGATCAGTGCACACTGATGCAGTGAAGGCCTGCAAAGCTTGACTGGCCCGGAGGGGAGAAACCAGCACACACTGCCTGTGCATGAACTTTAATCTCTGATAGCCTATTGAAGAGGGCAAAAGCTACTAGCCTGTGCCCTCTAGAGGAGCCTTAACCAACAAGAAAAGGCTCTGGGAATTACACTGTACGCTTGTATGGAAGGAACCAAAAACATGATGAGAGGGAGAAATAAGAAAAAACCACCAGCCCCCAACCCTGAGAACATTGATCCAGGAGAGGTAAATACAAAAGAGATTGAGGGCAACAAACATGCAACATCAAACACAGTGGTAGCAGACATAAAGTGATATCTTTAGGACCTCGTAAGCAGGACCAAAACTGAAATATTAATTCAAATTAAACAAGAGATAAGTAGATTAATAAAAGAAGGGCTGGGTACCTCTCAAGAAGACACAGACAGAAGAATGGAGGAACACAAATGGAGAGAAAAATTTAATGAAGAATTCAGAAAAAACCTGGAATTTATGAAACAGATTCAAAGAGATTACCAGGAAACTAAAAACTCCATGGAAAGCTGGCAAAACTGCTTGAAAGAAACCGAAGACTATCAAAAATTGAACACAGGCTTGCAATGTGGGATCATGAAAGGGAAGATCTCTTAAAAATAACAAGGGAGCAGGCAGTAAAGATACAAAGACTGGAAGATGACAAGAGGATCTATAACTTAAGAATAAAGTATGTGAATGAAGAAGCAGGAATCAAACCAGAGGAATTACAAAGGCTATTCACAGCAATTATTA